>JAPZEB010039644.1:0-11236 GCA_029783705.1 Chaetodon striatus
ACAACCTATCACGGAGCTGACCTCACTGGGCGAGGCTTCTTGAAGCATGAATATTTAAGGGCGTAACATGTAAATGATGATTGGATTCAGCCGCCGTATTTATCAAGACCTGATCATTCGTACGCTCGGATCGGTCAGATACGAACTCTTTCATAATTCACACGCGGGTCCTATCGTACGATCAATCCTGCGCCCAAATCTGCACCTGTTTCCACGCAAGTTTGATAAATGAGGGCCATTGACTGACAAAAGAAAAAAAAAGGCTGCTTGACTTGAAGAGCCTCAGTCAACTTAAGGGGTCTAAACTCTTATATGTTGATATCAACTACCGCCTGAAAAATCAGAATGTAGACACTAACCTGATCTTGGATACGTCAGAGTCGACATCTGTAACTTCTGGAGTGAACAGCACCTTTCCAGGGTCCTCCTCTTCTCTTTGGAATATGTCATACTTTTCTTTTGTATAATGATGTGGGTCGTTGATGTCGATCATTTTCATTGTGACGTTGACTACATTTGGAGGTGGAGGTATGCCTGTGCCACCAGCTGCTTTATTCTTGCAATAATGAATGTCCTCCTCATTCTTCACTCCAATCTGCAGTTGAGTATAAGTTGTCTTCTCGAAATCTTTGCCCTGGAAGAAACACACACATTTAGGTCACTACTGTTGCTGCTGCTGTTTATGATTTAAAAAAAAAAAAAAAAAGGTTAATGGACATTTAGCTTGGTCCACTTGTAAATGAATGAATTCTATTAGTGCAAGAAAAGCAGAATTACCTTGATAACACTCAGAATACCCTCATTAGTTTCAGGGTCAGTTTCAATCTTGTAGTTTCCACCCTCATTCCCTTTAATAAAGAAGTATTTGGCACGCCAGCCTGGAGTGTTAGGAGTGTCTTTGTCATCTACCCCAATCCTCAAAACATTGTCCACGGTGATCGATTCTTGCACCTCACCGCGGTACTGAACAGGAAGAATAGTTTCATCTTCAACATCATAACATAACTCTGAAGAGCAAGTTTTAATGATAATAGTGAGAAAAAATCCTGACCTCCTTTTCCTTAAACGTTTGTTGATGACTGTTTGTGTCAACAATATTGAGAGTAACCACAGCAGTAGAGGAAAGGGACGGAGTTCCATGATCATTTGCTCCAACAACAACTTCATACTTCTTTATTTTCTGTAACATATATGTTAAAAAAAAGATATTTCAGACATTGAATCGACAAATGAGTGTGTGTGTGTGTGTGTGTGTGCACGCATGCAGCAAGTGTAGGCACTGAGTCTTACATCATAGTCAAAACATCCTTCAACATTGAGTTGGGCCATTCTGTTGTCAATCTGTTTTAGACCAATCTTGGGAGACTCCGGCTTCTGTGAAAGCACCTTGATGGTGACTTTAGAGTTGGATGTGTTCCTCTGATCCATGTCAGTGACCAACAGCTGCACCGGCAAGTCAGCTGCAAGAAGAAAGAGAGATTGAATGTGTTATAGAAAAGTAGGAAGTGAGGATTGGTAACAGAAAAGTACACAGGATGACAGATGCAGCCTAGCTTTGAAACTATTTTGCTGCCACAACATTAAAGAGGCCACACCCTTGTTGTTTGTTTTTTCAAAGCCCTGGCAAAGCTCTACAGTCATCGAAACCAAGGTTATTATAGTTCAACTAAAAACTAAAACTAAAAATGAAGTTAAAAAAATACCGTGTGATTACAAAACAAACTAAAATCAGATGAAATATATGGGAAATGTCCGCAGTTTTAGTCTTGATAAACTTTGTCAACACAACAATCATGAGGAGGCATTGGTGCATATGATTATCGAGGCTGGGATCTACATGTCTCAGTGTTATGTTTGTATTGTAATACCTACTTTGAACTTCTTCAATCTTCCTCCTGACAGATACACCCCGTATTATAATACATTAATAAAACTAATACTGAAACTAATCAAAACTAAACTAACACTCACATTTTGAAGCAATAAAAACAAAACTGAAACGAGCAAACCCACTCTGGAACTAAACTGAATCGACAACAAAATACAAAACTATAATAAATCTGGTCCAAACATCTTGACTTTTTTAATGATTTAGCCACTACTATGACAGCTTTTTAATATTTCCTCTCTCATTGATGTACTTTTGGAGTGCCTGAGTTGCTTTCCTGCGTATCCTGTTTTTTTCCTGTTTTCCAATAGCACCCAACACTCTGTTTTGATCTACATTTGATTACACAAAACAGCCAGTCATGTCTTTTTCCCTAATTATTTTGGCACATCTCTGTTTAAGAGCTCATGATACCTCACTGTAACTTGTTTTTATTTGTTTGATGTGTGATACTCAGTGACTGCAGGCAGAAAATAGGCATGCTATATGAGTCATCTCTGCAATCGTATACTTACCATCTTGGGTACTTTCTCTTACGTTGGCTCTCATTCGGGGGTATTGAAATTGCGGTGCGTTGTCATTAATGTCCTTTATTTCTATGTTGAAAGACAGTTCTTTGTCTATTGCTAAACCCGACGTTTTGCTCAAGATATCAAACTTGATCTGTGGGTGGAGATACAATGAGGTTAAGTTGTTTAGAATGGTTAAATAAATCCACACAAATGTATGTATTGTTTTTTATCAGAAAGACTGGCAATCCAGCATGAGCTTACTTTGAAGAGACTGTGCTTCTCTCTGTCAACAGCTTTAAGGGCAGAGACAACTCCGCTATCTTCATCGATACGGAACACTCCCAGCGGCTCCTTAGTCACACCCATTCCACTGATACGGTACTTTTGCCCCTCTTTATGCGTCTTGTCATTGAACATCTAGTGTCAAGACAAAACACTGAGCGGTTATTATGTGCATGTTCGGCCCGGTTAGGATATCGAGGATGTCTCATTTACAAATTGATGTCCTCACCTGAGAGATAGTTTTGGGGAATGGCCCTGGATCTTCCTCCACTACTTCGATCGTCGACAAAACCCACCTTCTTTTGGAACGCACCAAAAGCTCCTGTTGAAACCAGAATATTGAGTAGACTTCAAGTTGCCACAAAGGCGGAACATTTTGGCAGGAGTTTGCATTTCAAAACATTAAACAGTTACCCGCTTGTCACGCTTGATGTGGTTGCCTTGCTGACACTCTGCCAGGGCTGCAAATGCAACCTGCAACACAAACATAGATCATAATCATAATCACGGAGAACTTTTAAGTAGTTTTGTTCTCTCTCCTTTAGTGTGAAGTGTTTTATTGACTTTGTGTTACATTTTCTCCACTGTATTTTCTTTACTCATCCTGTGTTAGGAGGAGCTGCAGGAAATTCCAGCATGTATTGGTGTGAGAAATGGGGGTACACACCCTGTCAGGTTGCCCTAAACACACATAGAAATCCCTTCACGTGTAGGGGTTACTAAAAGCTTCCCGTTGATCTAACCTGCATGTCTTTACACCGTGGAAGGAAAGCTGTGCAACCAGCTGATTTTGGTTCATTTGTCTCTAAGCAGAAGTGCATTACATACAGTACAATAACTAACAGCACTGAGAAAACAACACCAATTAAGATTTTTACAGTGAAAATGTATTAAATCCTATTGAGCGAAATATGGAGATTATCACAGAAAAACTTCTAACGAAACTTTAATTCATAGCAAAGCATGTCAGTCACCACATTTACTTTTTAGTATCATTTTTTTTCTTTTTTTAGGACACCTGCAAATAGAGGATTTTAAAATTTCTGGTGTCCTCTTTAACTCCAAGGCCACAGTCACTCGGTCACTACATATTTGGTGATGTCAGAATCAGGTACAGTTTTTTGGACTGTATCCCACGGCCTTCTGAAAACCAAACTCCATGGCCTACAGTCAAAAGTTCAAAGTACAGTTAGTAAGTGAACTTTTCAGTTTAGAATTTTCTATTATTATAATTATCTCTTTTTACGTAGCTGACAGTACAGATGTGACAGAAAACGATAAAAGCAGATAAAAGCAACTATTCGTCTGTCTGACATACAGTGTATGAAGTTTATAAAATTGGTGGTTTAAATCACTGTGATGACAGGGCAAACATGATATCACTTGTAATTCAGACTGAAAGCAACTGTTACATTTGAATTGTTAAAAATAATCGTAGATATCGCCAGTGATCCAGAGGTATAATCATAATGAACACAACTTCCCCCTCCTTCTGTTGTTGTCTGTCTGCAAGCAAGCATTTGAATAGGTGTAAATTAACAGGGTGTGACACCTGCTTATATGGCTAAATCTGGCACATTTAAATGATGGCCCCACATCTGTTTGTTAAATCATGTGCATTGTCCCTTCTTAAAATAAAAAGCATTCAAAAACATAAAAATCTGTTTAGAGCTTAGCCATGGGGGCGCCGGGTGCCTTAGTGGGTAGCGCAAGCGCCCCATATTCAAAGGCAGTGTCCTTGCTGCAGCAGCTGCAGGCTCAATCCCAGCTTGTGGCCCCCTGCTGCATGTCACCCCCCTCTCTCTTCCCCCTCACACCCAGACTGTCCTATCTAATAAGGGCAAAAAGCCCAAAAAATAATCTTAAAAGTTGCAGCACTGTAACTGCAAAAGATGGGACCGCAGTGTGAAGTAAGTAAACACCACAGGATTTTAGACTGAAGTTTCAACTAACTGAATAACAGGAACAGATGTACATTTTAACCCAATGAGGTCCAACAGCTAGGTTTAGAATATGTGCACTCGTTGTGTTGTACTCCATTATATCGTAAGGATCTCATGTTACTGTGTCAACAACCTGTGTTTCCATTATATAATGCTGAGAACTGGTTCTGCTTGATGCCCTCATTAATGCACATTTGCCTGCAGACTTATTTACAGAAGAAAAGCTGCATACAGGTATAAGTGCTACGCATGTAGACATACTCTGCTGTTATTTCCAAGTTTTATAAGTTATCACAAGCAACACAAGTCTCTCAAAACAACTATTTCCTGCTGAAAATAACCAGTTATTTTCTCTGTTTTTCAATGGTAACCACATTTTTTTTTTTTTGTTTAAAAGGCCTTAATGTAACTATAAATAATTGTAGAATTTCGTGCCTACCAACAGAAGCAGGGAAAAGGTCCTCATCTTGGTCCAATCCGTACTGTATCCTCAGCGGGAGTACTCTGAAAGAGTCAAAGGCAGCCTGAATAAGGGTGCATGGAAGACAGCCCACAATGCCTGCAGGCAGCAGGTTGGCTGACTGTGCAGTTAACAAAGGGCTGTTTGTTCATGTGTGCAGATATTTGCAATTTGATATGTTAATTGCCGATCTTGAACTTACAGTTGTGTGTCGTACAAGACCAGTAGGTGCTGTGTTTTGCGTATTCTTGGCTGTGTATTCATGCATTAATCCACATCTATTATGTTAGGGAGTGTCTCAGTTGTCATGATAGTGTGGACTTTTATTGCGCTTCCTGTCTGTGCTGAGAAACAGAGCACAGCTCAGGTGTACACCCCTCCACCTCCGTAGCTCATATTACCATGTCTTATTTATGTTAGACCTACCTCACATGCAAATGTAGCTCAACTTTAAAGGTCCTGTAAGTTTTAAGTGAAGTGACTGAAATGTCATTTTAAACCTACCAGTATGTTTATATCTATTGTGCTGTCTTAATGACACATCACTTAGTAGTGAAAGGATTCAATTACACATAATGAGGCCCTGAATGTGTCCAGCTTGCTACAGGCAACATTAATTTGCAAATTTTGGAGTCGCTCCCTTTATGTAATGTCTAAATCATTCAACGTGAGCCGGCAACCATGCTGCAGGTAGTACTTAAGTGTTTCATTAAAATATTTAAAAAAAAAATCAGCACCACACACATACATACAATTTATTTTCCATAAAGTCAGTGACTTTTTCTCGCTATTTGTCAGTTATCTATTGAACATTTCCTAAACTGTCCACATATATGTTTTTAAAAGATACATATCTTATAGCAAATTCTACACTTTTCATTGCTAAACAACATATGTCATTCTGTGCTCATTGCATATGTTTTTTTTTGTTGCACGTCTAACAAAAATATATGTTTAGCAGTAGAGCAGTGTGAAGTGATGCTATGATTTGATATAACAATGCTATACTCTACATCCTGATAGAGTTGATACTGTAAGTTATCAAAATTATTGGGTGCCAAGAAAAACAAAAAAAAACCATCTGTCTCACAGGCTCAGTTACCCACCTCATTCCACTTGAAAATAGAGACAGCAGGTATGTCTTGTGTTGTTTTTATTGTCAGCATGCCAAAAAAGCTTTATGCTAGCCACCCTGCAGTGTCTGTGTAAAGACTTGAAAATGCAGCATGTGATTGAGTGGCAATTATGTTGCTGTTTCCAAAACCTCAAAGAAAAATAATTTGTAATACAAACACTTTAGGTTAAGTTTCATGCACTTATTTATATTCTGATTCACATCACCCAGTTAAAATGTGCTGTGTAGACCAGGGGGCTGTGTGCGGTTAGGCAGCAGGCAGGCACGACTCACAGACAGACTCGTGTTTACGTTCTCACTGCCGGGCGGTTTGCAGTCAGTCTATGGTGAGAAACTGGAGCTGATACGAACATGGGAACACATTTGCAATCCACACACACTGCTGTATTTTAATTTTTTTCATATCTTTGGCAGATGTTAAACATCCTGATCTGCCCCATGGCATGCTTGACAGTTTCACAGGTTGTGTTTCAGAAACACAGTATACATATATAAGTTGACTTCAAGTTATTTTTATGCTCATTACAGTCTGCCTCCTTAAATTGATATAAGGCATCTATCTACACATAAACAACTGTTTTATGATCTTGAAAACCGAAAACCCGTAACATATGATATTTAAACTGAGTTCAGTAAAATATGTTTTTGTCTCCGTGGAAAAAAACTTCCCTGCTAGCCTGTGTACTGTCTGTGTGGGAATATAATAAACTTTTATCTCATATCGACGCCACATGCAGCCATTGTGAGGTAAACTCTTGGCAGAAACATAAAGAGGAGAGCTCCTCCTTATTGGATTTGGCCTCAGGTCACCTTATGATTCCTTTGTTTTGTCACGCAACTAACTGCTGGGGTTGTTAACCCTGCAGGCAAAAGTTTATGACAGTGTGTTAAGGTAATATCTCACTGCTGTAATATAAAAAGTCAGTGTTTTATGTGCCATTAGTTTCATATAAATTACATTTGTGTTTAAATTAATACTCACCAAAATCACACAGTGTCTTTCTAGCATGCAGCACGATACAAAGCCGATCCAAAGCGTGTCCATTCTTTATGATAGATTTTACTGTATATCAAAAGGGATTGTGGGAAAGGAGTAGTTGAGGACAAGTTCTCTGAGGTCTGAAGTTGCTGCAGTACAGTTCACAGGGTGAGAACCAGTTATATTGGTGCTTATAGCAGCATTATTTTTCAGATACACAAGCTTGTGGAAGCTTGAGGAGTCTCTCTGCAGTTTTAAGGATCCAAGCCTTAAAACAGGGTTGTTCAATCAAGAATATTATGTTCCTGATTTCACCTCAACAATTAACTATTGTTGACTCTAAGCCCAGTTGCCAGAAGAAAATGTTGGCATTGTACATTTCTGTAAACCATGGATACATTACACATGTATCATAACAAGGTTTTTAAAGTGACTAAAGTGACGTAGTTCTGATTACATATATATGAGCTAATTGTCACTGGGAAGTGGAGTGGATGGTGAATGGCGTGACACCTAGATAAGATGGCTGCCAAGCTGAGCTGTAAATGAACTCCCAACATTGTGTCTATCTGTATGGTAACCACCATTTTTACTGAGACATTCCTGCATTTCCTGTGGGGATTGTGGCACCAAAATCAGGCATTTTAAGCCAAAACAGGATCTTTTCCTTACCGTAACGAAGTGGTTTTGTGCCTGAACCCAACCAGACATTAACCAGTGTTGTTGAACTGTGAGGAGGCGTAAAGTTTCATCACATCCACAATCACATGAACAAATCTAATATATCCCTGGTTTGCAGAAACGTGCAGTGCCAACATTTATTATGGGAACTGGTTAATGACTCTAGTTACATGAACTAATTTGACTCATTTTTATTGAGAATTTTGAGGTCTTGGAAGACTCCAGAGTTGTCCTGGCATGCATGCTTGTAGACAGTAGGCCCAAACTTCCGAGGGCATTGCGTAAGTCAATGCCTTGTTGATTTTCACAAGTTCAAGAATGACTGTTAATTCAGGCCTGGGCCCTGAGGTGTTTCCTGAAAACATATTAGTGTTTGATCTTGGTAAGAGTAAGTAGGAAACCAGATGTCATGACACAATTATGTGGTCAAAGACAAAGAGTTTGGTAAACTGATAGTCTGGGTCGGAGGTAAGAAAAAAAATGATCTAGGATGTTCTTATATACTTTATTAGGACAGATAGATCTGAGGGAGAAATTTGAAAACTCTGAAATGGGTTGAACTGGGCCAGAAAAAGTTATATTTAAAAGTAAAAAACTGGATAACTTTGGGTCAGAGTATAAAAACAATGGTGATGTAGTGCAACACAGTGGGTAGGAAGGATTTCACTGTAAGGGCCCTGACGCATCAAGCCAAAGGTTGACTGTTGGTTAATGTCAGGCTGTTGGTAAGCGTCTGTCACCCTAGTTTTTTAGAGTGTCTCCTGTTCTGTGTGTGTCCTGCAACACTTGTTGGCTTATTTTGTCAGAGAGGGCAGATTCCATTGATGAATGAAATCACTCAGATTAGCAGCTCAGCTTTGTGCACAATAGAAACTGATGTAGGGTAAACAAACAAACAACTCACGTCAAGGGGGAGGAACGGAGACACACTTGTTATATTTAGTAAGATTATTGTTTTTAGCCATTGAGCTCTTTAGCAGAAATGGTTCATAGTTGTTTGTGTTGTTGTTTACTATGGCACGGTAAACATCCTTTGTTCATTTAACATTACATGAATCCATATTTATGATTTCATGTAACAATTAAATTGAATTGATTGACTGAACTATGGTAATTAGTGTTAATGTGCAAACTGGCTAACTAGCGCCATGAATACATCCTAATGGTCTTCTGGTTTCTGTTTTTGAATGATGAATACAGACTACCACTGCCTGCTGACAGGTAGAGATTTTTTTTCACGCAGGCTTAGAACGTACGTTCTAGTTGGCTGTTGGCTGTCATTTTTGAGGTGTATTCACGTGCAACTTTTTGGCCGTGACACAGGTGACGTGAGGCAACACAACAGCCGGCGTTTGTCGCCACTAGTTCTTTGATATTGGTTTGGTGTGTCTGGGCCGCATAGATTCAGATTAATTTAGGCTGAGGCAGACGATGGATTGACACCCACCACAACCAGTTATGTTTTTGTCAGTGTGCCTGTAGGCATGCCACATGAAGGGCTAAGTAGATTTAATGTTGATTACTTATGGGACATATTTCTGTCTTGTCGGATGTTGTTATTGCAGCAGGAGGTATTTATGAGATACTGTGCCTCCCGGAGTTGGAGGCCAATGAATGAAGGTGGTTTATAGAACATTTTCTATAAGTTTTGACCTGCTTTGGGTACAGAGGAATGTTATGTCAGTATGTTTCCCACTATGCTGTGGGGGTTTCATGATGTGTATCTATCAAATTAAAATCTGAAAGTGTTGAAATGCCCAGTTTATCACTCACTGCTCTACGATTAAGAAACAATGTGCAAACTCTTTGCCAAGAGGAAAATGGAGACAAATGGTCAGTGTCAGAGTGGGTGTCAAAAACAGATCATGTAGAATGCAGAGCAGCATCCTTTAGCTTGTCAGCAGTTCGGTGCAGGCAAACAGCTCCTCACTACTATGGTCCTTGCTCTGAGAGAGGGCACATAAACCAGCCAAAGACCACAGTGCTATCTAAGAGAAGGCAGTGGGAGATGGGTGAGAGAAACTACGGGTAAACTTGTAATACTAGAAGAACCGGAAAGCTCAAAGAGAAACAACAGCCATGTGACAGTGTAAATCACGACTTCAAATCCTTGTGATGTATCGCATTAAATTTTCCCTGTGGGAAAATTCCTTTCTCCGTTGCACACGATCATTCAGGTGAACACAATTTTGGGCGTTCAGTGACAGCTCCTGATATGTGTGACAGAGTTAAGCTGTCACCTGCCACTTCCAAGGGTTATGGAACATAAATGTTAAAAACAACAATCAGGTTCCAGTATAAACGTTGAAACAGGTTTGGCTTGCTGTAATCATTCCTCCTGTTCGCAGTGGCTCTAAAGAGATGCCTTTCTTTAAATGATGGGGCCAAAATCCACAGTCTCTCTTCTGTTAAAAAAAAGTGTGGGTCTCTTTTAAATTATTGTTTTTTTAAAGTATGAAATTCCCTCTGAACATCCAGTTCAAATAGGAGGAATGTTATCTATTCTTCTGTATACAGACTGCATAAGATTTGTTCTAATTGTTGCCAACATGTTTAGTGCTCACATTTTAATATTAACTACTCTCTGAGCACGCCCCCAGTTTGGAGAGGCACACTGAAGTACCGCCATGGAAGCTAAGCAGTGTATTGCTGTGGAGTGGTCAGCAGTAAATCATATTTTCGACACCTAGAAATATCCAAACTAAAGAATTTAATATCAGTTTAAGTTTTCACTGCTTTACCTTGCACAGACAACATTTTCCGATGGGCATTTAAAGCCATTATATGACTCTCTTCAAAGCCATTGAAAAACTGTTTAGCTCACTGAATGCAGGAGCTGTCGTACCTTTTTTTGGCAGTCATGGGCTGGCTTGGTTTGGTTTGGTTTGGGCAACTGGCCCAGCTCGGCAGGGATTTACAATTCCATTACAGCAGGGCTACCTGCTTGAAGGTGTGTCTGTGACTGATGACGACTTGTCTTGTGTGATGACATTTATAAGCAGTGCGCTGATCACAGTTGAAGTCCCCTGTTACTTTTGATGCATGTTTTTTTCTCAGTGGGACAGGTAAAAGAATCTAACCTGTTGGAGGTGAGCTATTTGCAGAGGTGCAGTAAGAGCCTGTTGTCTGCAGCTCTTCAACAACATCACACTGTGGCTGTTTCTGCTTTTACTCTTCCTCCTTGTGGTAAAGTACTACACTAAACTAAACTGCAAACCACAGAGATTCACTTTGAAGCTACAAAAATCCTGAGAGATAAACACAGACTTTTAAAAAACGCTTTCTCTCTGGTCTCCTGCAGATAGAGGTGGGTAGAGTCTCGCAACACACACGGCTTGTTTGAGGGGGAAAAGTGG
>JAPZEB010039870.1:0-11228 GCA_029783705.1 Chaetodon striatus
AGAGATCTTTCTGACTGTTTCTGACATAAAAAAACGAAATAAACTTTGGACCTGCAAAGGTTTTTGAAATAGGCCTATTTTTTATTTTATGCCAATATTGGCTCTGAAAATATCATGAGGTGTACCCTATGTAATTGTAATAAAAAAAATAGATTCTTTTGTGTAATAGAATACATCTGGACTGTGTTACTATTGGCTAAATCAGCACTATTTGTTATAATTCAAGCTAGCAAGTGATAACTAGGGATGTAATTATATATTGTATTTTGCGATATTGCAACAAAAAATGTCTCCATGCTGTTATGAGACTGTGACGATTTCTGCAGAGATTTTACATGATTATGTTGTTACTATAGCTACATTATACTACCTCCTATTGCAAAGGATCATGATATGATGCATTTGCTTGGAAAAAAAATCTTTCCTGGTCCAAACTTTTCTTTGTAATATATGTTAGAGCCAGTTAGGAAGACTTAGAAGGCAACAGCATGGATTTAGTTTGTCAAAGATAAAAGCAAATAAACAAAGTACAGAAAATAAGCACAGCAGAAGCACAAAACACAAAACAAGTTTGCTGATTTTACAAATGCTACAAGAAATCAATTGCGAATTCCCATATGTTGTTGTTGGTACCACAAGGTCATGGTGTTTTGGTCAATGGACCAATACACGTAATCCGTAATGTTCTTGGCAGTTAATTAATCTATAATTAACTGGTGACTTCCCTCTACATGTTGTTTATGGATTATTTTCACCGCTGTATTAATGTGTATGTTGCATTTTCCTGCTGTTGATATTTCGGGTTGTGCTCATTTTAACTCCTTAATATAATGTTGGGTAGTTTGATCTACAGTAATGAATCATATTCTATAAGTTCATCATATGATTGAGGTGTGACTGTGCTGTGAGAACCACGTATATCTGAAAAGTCATAAAAACAGCCTGTTTTCAGTTTTGTGATGATTCATTTTCCAGCAGATCCAAGAGGATTTTTAAAGAATTTATTTAACGTAAGAAGGGGAATTTTCTCAACACATTCAGTTTATCATAAACATTCAACATCAGCACATCTGGAGATACATGGTTTTCATTGGACAGGAAGGGGATGAAAAACTGTCACCTGAGAAGTAACTAAAGACAAATGTAGTGGAGTAAAAAGGACAATATTTACCTCTAAAATGTAGAGGAAGAGGAGTTTAAAGTTGCATAAAATGAAAATGCAGCATCAATGTTAGGTCAGAGAGAGCCTGGTGTTGACAACGTTTTCCACGCCCCTCAGCCTCTCTTAGCGATGCACAGGGCACCCTTTAGTGTATCTATGTGAGAAATATCTGAAACACATTTTAACACCTGATCAAAGTTGTGGTTATGTGTAGGCAACAAAGTTACTTGGTTAGAAAAAAAGAGTATGTTTTGGTTAAAATAACTATGTGTGACACATAATGTAATGTGAGGTAAATGCGTCACATGACTCACATTAGCACGCCACAACCACACATAAATTGCATAACACTATGTTAAAACAACATTGACCTTTGGTTTTACACAAGACATGAACTCAGTTGCTCTCAGCATCTCAGCAAGTATTGCCAAGGACCAGTCACATTGCATGTAGTTTAAAGCCTGGTGCTTATGTAGCCAGACGGCTTCTCCCTCCCGGCCACTGCATGGCACTGTGCCAAGTTCATCGGCACTGTGGCCACGGGGCGGCACCTGGCGCATCTGTATATACAGGTGGGCAGCTTCACCTCGTTCTCTTCCTTTCGCTCTGAGATCTCCTCGTGGAGGTGGCTGCAGCCTGGCATGGCAATATTAGGGCGCACGGCGTACCCACTGGTACAGGTAATGCGCTTTGCCAGGTATCCTTCTTTCATGTGCGCAGTGCACATTTGGTGACAGCACTTTCCATTCTGTTGCGCACACTTTTAGCCTTTACATGGGGTTTTTTACAGTATACTACTGGCAACACTGTGACCAGTAAGATACTGTAATTCTACATTCACAGTACTGATACCGTATTTCCTTTTACAGTAACTTAAGTGTTACTGTATTCCCCTTTTACAGTACTTTTATTGTTACTGTAATTGTGTAAATGCAGTTGTTTACTGTATTTATCCAAATTAAACAGTACACTACTGTAATCCTTTTTTTTTTTTTTTTTTTTTTAAATATACTGGGAAATAAAATAAAACGGACAATTATTCAGATATATCAACCTTTTTTTTGTATTAAAATAACATTCAATTCACATGATATTGAAAATGTTTTAAAATTGTCAACATATAAAAAGGCAATATCAAACGTTAAAGTGCCTACAATCAATGAACTGCCTCTGCTGGACAGAGTGCCTGCTATAAATCAACAACTTTTAAATTCACAGATGAATATTAACACACGGAAATACAGTAAATAACACTCGGATAGTCAAATTGTGTAGTTGTCAACATCTACAGCTATGAAGTGCAGCAAATTTTAGCATTTAGCAAATTGAGGCTCTGGACATTACAGGCCGTGTCCCGGACAAAGTGTTAAAGGTCAAACTGAGCACTTGAATTTGATAAACAAAGGCTGCCACTACTTTGAACCAGAAGGTCAATGGCATGCTCATTTCATATGGGATTTATTTCTGCATGAAAATACATGTGAATTCATGAAAAGTCTATAATAACGATATCAGTCATGACTGTTTGAATAAAGATAATTCTACACTTGGAACTGTAACACACTCTGCTGGACAGAGTGCTAACAATCTATGAATTGCCTCTGCTGGACAGAGTGCCTTCTATGAATCTCTTACTCTGCAGGACAGTAACTGAATTACAATCACTGGTAAATGGTAAAGAATTTTACTTACATTTTTTGCTGCCCCACTCAGTCGAGTGGGTCTCAGGACAGCAGTTGATGGCAGTCCGCTTGGTGCCTCTCACTCTGTAACACACACGCACACGCATACTATTGCATCAACTGCCCTCTAAAACGATTTGAACAGGAACTTGACGTAGTAATATTTGGCATTAGGGACAGCTGTCGGGTGACAGGTAAGAATGAGATAACTCACCTACAAGTTTAAGCTCCTCCATTCCAACTCTGTCAGCTCCCTTAGGAAGGACGTCACGCCTCTGCCTTCCTCTTCACCACTGCTCCCGTCTTCCAACTCACTCCAGTTTTGGGCTGTGCATTTTGTACCTTCCTCTGGATTGATCCTCATGAAGAATCTAGACAGAAGGATTGATGGGAGGGGGCACATGTGCTTCATATTAATATGCATCTACATGCATTGATATAGCGCAGAGAAGGTGAAAAAGATCAACTTTGAATCTACAGCAAACAACAAGGACTTTACCGTTATATAAGTTCCAATGTTGCACAGGCAGGCTCCTGATACTCTATGTTAAAAACATAGAGGCATCCAAAGAAGATAGACAAGGTATCTGCAAAGCCCAGGTGCTCCTCCAAAACAAAGGCCACCTTTCCCTCCATGCTCACCATCCACTTTGTTGCATCAAGGAATGTGTTCCCTTTAAGACAACAAATACACATTGCACATCTTGAAAGGGCATATTTCAAAAGTGACACTGATTATTTCTCGAGACCATAAGTAAGCCTTCTCTTACCCAGCATTATGAGTCTTGGTGTGGCAGGCAGGGTCATGTCTGTCTCAATGGATAGCTTTGTTGCATTTGTCTGTAAAGAACACAAAAAAGCCAGGGAATACAATTTTTAAAAAAATCTTATACAACAATACAGTGGGCTCCATAAATCTGAGACCACTTACCCCATTATATTAATGCCCAAGACCATCATGCAATTTACTAGACTATATGTGCCGCCTACTTACATCTGCCAAGAGAAAGATGGAGTCCTCTTGCTCCCAAAAGCGCTTCATCAGAAGAAGCACTGCTGCTATGCCAGTCCGGCTCTGCAGCATGGCATTGCTTTCATCAAGCTCTTGAAGGAGACGCTGGATGTCTCGGTTCTGATTCTTTCTTTGGAAGAAGTTTATGATCCTCTTCCCCTTGGATTGAAGGGCCTCCGCTGCTTGATCACAGACATCAATGCCTGTGAGAATTTTGAAATGGTCACCAGGTCCTCTTTTGGTAAAAAGAAAAGGCCAGTGCTCTTCAATCACATCAATACTGGGAGGAGGGCAGGAGTTTAGCATGTGACGCTGATACATGTATGTCAGCCTCATTGACTCGTCAACATCTGGCCTGTCCACAGCGCTGGGGCCAAGAGACTGGAATAGGGCTGCCATGTATTTTCTAAAGATTCAACATTCTCTCCCTCTGGGAGACCTTCGGGCTGTCAGTTTATGCATCCGTAGCTGTCTACTTTGGACTGTCCCATTTTGATGGTTGTGCCATCGCCATCAGTAGTTTCTGTCGATGATCTTGGTCTCCGCACTTTTTCACTTACATTGTTTCGATTCACATGTTCAACGTTTTGCTTCATTTGCCTTGCAAGTGAATAGTAACCTATTCCCATCTGCCCCCCTTCTTCGTTTGTGTCTGCAAAGGTTGAAAGATCTTTTGACATGATCGCTTTTACTATTTCCTCACAGTCTGCCTTATTTGGATTTGGACAGTGTGCCAGCATGGCATCCACCACAGTTCTCTTCCATGCTCTTCTGTCTTCAGGCCTTGCCCTCTTCTGTCCAAGTGTTGCCTCCAAGAGTTTTTCAGGCATCTTGCCCCAAGGAATCTCAAAGTGGCTGATCCATGAGTTCTGTGGTGTTGAGGAGAGTCTAGAGGAGTGGGGTTGTGCACAAGGCAGTGTGATGTTGGCCTGTCCATCTGTAAGTTGTGTGTCCATGTTTGGGGTGGATGCTGTCTCTTCATTTGGTACAGTGCTGAGAGCGATGAAATGATCAATAGCATCCAGTGCTTTAAAGCTAAAGAATACATTCACATAAGTTTAATTATTCACATTATGCCCGACGAGAGACAGAAATGAATGGATGACATGGAGGCGTGAACTGTCTGACACGAAGCGGAGGAGCGTTGCTTCTGCGTCAATTATTAATACGTTAATGTTGACACCTTGCAGCCGATCAGAATCGAGTATTCACCCAGACCATGGTATAATTACAGTTTAAGGATGAGAAAACTACAAACTGCGTTTTTAGTGATTCTCATATCTACCTTTTAAACAATACAACATCTGAATCAGCAGTTATTTTTACGACTGTCATGTTTGGAGGAGTTTATCAATGTCAATTTGGGCTATGAATTTTTTTCTCACCTTTTGGCTTGAAGGTGTGGATGAATCTGTGGAGCAGTATTGGCTTCAGATGCTGCTGTAAATCATCCGCCTCAACTAAGGAAAGGTCCTCTTTCTTTGTTAGTCCGAGCTCTGCTGTCAAGTGTTGCACAAGGGCTGTAAACTCCAAATTGTCCAATTCAGGTAGCACTCTCCGGATACATTCTGAATACACTGAATACATTCGTCCTCCATCCCTAGAATAAAGAACACACTGAGTGATGCAAGCAAACAGTGGGGAGATCCTTGATTTTGTACACGGGCAGTGGATAATAGTCCTGCAGACTATTTGCATTAATAAATGCGTATTTATCATCTGATACCAGGTAGTAGACTCCAAGATCAACTAATAGAACTGAGCGATGCACCAAAACTACAAAGTACACACTTTTCTCATCACTAAGTATCAGAAATATTTTCCCAAAAACCAGTGTTTCCCCAGTGTGCTCTAGAACAACAACAAGGCCTTTTGAGTACTTGGTACCTTTATAAGTCACGGCTGAAACTTCTGAGGTTTTATGTTTATCAATATCAGCTGTGTGTAACACCATCTGTATATTCCTGTTGTATGCCTGTGCATCTATTTCATTTGCTTCACCTGCAATCTGAATGGGAGCTGGAAATAACTGTCCTTGTCCTAGGTATGACTGAAGCAGCTGGTGTCTTTCAGCCAGTGTTTTACTTAAGTGTATAAAATTGTGAACCTTTCTGGCACAGTCCTTGAAGTAGCAGTGTTTGCTCTCAAACCTCAGGGTCCACAAGCATATTAGTGGCCCAAATTTAAGGATAAGGTAAGGATAATGTAACATGTAGTGATGCTTTGGTTTGAGGGGGCAGTTAGGGAACATCCTTACTCGTAAATCAATATATTCCTCAAGCAAAACTTTTAGATATGCCACCTCATTCGGATGAATTTTTGGAGCACAGATTAACTCAGCAATTTCTCTCAGTTTAAGACACAACTGCTAGACCTCACTTTCCATATGGTTTTTGATCCACTGGCCGACATAAAGTGATAAGAGTCATAAAAGGCACCAATTTTGTGTGGCTGAACCACTGAGCTTTTTGGCTTTTTCTTTAATCTCACATGGCTTGTTGTGAGAGTCACTCCGCAGGAGTTTTGTCTGTGAGATGGCCCGATTTAACTGGCCATAGGTGAAATGTTTTTTCAGCTTTTACCAAATGCTCAATATAGAGGGCCAAATCATTTGCCACTACTCCCTCAAAAAGATCATGCCCGAGACATGGAGGAAGGCCAGAGCAGACATGAAAAGAATTCAGAGAGTTGAAACATGAATCTACTTTAATTCCATCTATCATACTCTCGTCAGGGGTCAGTCGATGAACACAGTCATTATAATTTTCAGGGGTTTGTTGTGGGGCAAATACCAGTGGTGACTTGCAAAATGTCTCTCTGTCAATCACACAGTACCTGCAAAAGTGTTGGCTAGAGCTAAAATGTTCTGTGAAGCCACCAACACCGTGGGAACCAAGGTTATCACCACAAATGGCAATCAGTGATGCCTTAAGGTTGCTCCCATCCTCCAACTGAAAACCTGAATCCTCTAAGTCTTTCAGGTCAGCAATAAGGCGTGAAAATACTTTTTCCTGGCCAAAAGAGTTAAAATCCTCCTCTCTGCAAAGCAAAACAAGCTGTGCTGGGTCAACCGAGGAACGATTATGTGGCAGTATTTCCCAGAGTGTCATGTACATGGCCATGATTTTGTGTATCCTTTTGCCAGAGCCTAGGGGGTTTGCCACCTCAAAGGCATCCAGGTACAGAATAAGTGACAAAGAAGATCCTTGTAAAATGGGATTTTGTTTGATGTATTTACTATCATTAACATCATTTAAAATCATATCAGTGTGCACACGTACTTTAGACTGTGCGTACTGGTCTCTCACATCAGACTGTTTAAATAAGGCAGCAAGAGTATCCTTTACAGGCACATACTGACAAAAGCGTTCTTTACCAGAGTTGTCAGTTCCTAGGAACACCTGAGCAGGTGCAACATAATCCTCAAAACACCTTTGTTGTAAATAGTTAACAAATCTTCTTCTTTCAGTTCCTTAACTATTTTCTGGATTTCCTCATTAGTAATGTGTAAACTTGTCAGTTTCTCTTCCACCTTTTTCAGAACATGTTGCATTCCACTGCTGTGGACCTCCTGAAATCCCTTAACAATGCACTGTACTGTTGTGGCTGGCAAAAGCAGTCTGGCCTGTAGTTTTAAATAAAACAATGCAAAATTCCTGAGATATGTGTCAGGGCTCAAATCTAGGCTCATTCCATCACTGTCATCAAGGGCTGGCTCAATGATCTCATGATCATCATGGTGTTGGATGTCTTCTTTGTCTTGGATCTGACTATCTTGTAGCTGTGCTACATGTGACTCTCTGTGTTTTCTTGATATGTGGGTGGCAAATGATGTCCTCACTCTAAAATATTTTGAGCATCAATCAAAAGGACAGTTTACTTTTTTGCCATTCCGTATATGTAATCTTAAATGACCACAAAGCAAGGGAAAAGTGTCAGCTTTGAAATCACATCCTTGAATGCTGCATTTAAGGTCACCACTATGCTGACACCTGTTTTGTCTCTGTGACACAGCACGGAGGCCCATGTGATTGCACTGCATGTGAGACTTTAATGCAGAAAAAGTCCTGAAATTTCCAGAGCACTCTTCAATGCCACATGAGAATCTGTAGTTGGCCAAGTTTCTGTGACTATTTGCATGGGCACAATTTTTTTTTAAATTGGCAGTGCGGTGGTTACAAGCCTTACAGACATACATATTGTCAACACTGCATTAGCAAATCTAAAGGAATGAACTGTCTTACTGCCTCTGCTGGACAGAGTACACTATAACTTAATTACTGAATCATCAGTCTAACCACAATCTAACCATGTGAAAAATCTTGCTCGCTTGTTTTGCTGTGTGAGGTCTGTTTATTTTGGGGATTTCTATGGTATTTGATTTTGAGCTCATTTGTTAGACACAGAAATAACCCCACTCACATAAACATGTTATGGCGCCACGCAGCTTCGGGAAAAGCTAGCAGCATCCAGGTGGGATTTTTTTTAAACCCTGCTTTTTTTCTTAGCTAGCCAAAAATAATAATTGGATACTGCTGGCCAATATTAATCACAGTAACGCCAGATATGTTACGTTAGCCAGTGCGAAGTTCGCTAGCCTAGCTAGTACTGGTAGTAGTGCTTGCAAAGTTAGCAGTCTGTCTCAACTCAACACTTCTTTCAGATAATTAAACATCATCATAACACCTTCTGGAAATCTAGCATTTGCTAGTTAACTTATTCCTCTGTAGAGGTCTTGACACTGAAGTGATGTTAGCCCCTGCCCAATTCCGAGTGCCTCCTGGTCTTGCCCCGGCAGTCTGCCCATGATGATGGCTTGCAAGCATAACTTTAGCTAGCACTGAGCTTGCTGGCTACCGTTAACGTTCGTGACGGACACCGCTGTTTGATGTAGCCTATGCTCCGTTCCTCATTTTACGACGAACTAACGCTAGCTACCAACACTTGTTTTGCTAAGTAACATTGTAGTGCTCACAAAATAGAGACTGAAACTGCAGGAGACCCTTGACCGACCAAAGGCAAGTTGGTAGCCTAACGTTGGTCCCTCAGACATGGGTCACATGACCGTCAGCCTGCCTGACGCAAGCTCAAGCCTCGACCGAGTATTTTCTGGATAAAGGTCAACCGTTAGCTACAAAAACACAGTACTGTACTTCTTTTTTTTTTTTTTAATGCAGTACTGTAAAGTTACAGTGCAGTAGTCTACTGTACTTTTAAAAAAATACTGCCAACATTAGGAAAACTGACAATAATTCATAAAAATATAAAATTCTTTATTAAAATAACATTGTGTCAGTCTCACACTCAATTCAATTTCAATTCACTTTATTAGCATGACAACTTATGCATTTGTATTGCCAAAGCTTGTGATAGAGTAGAAATTCTACTCTATCACAAGCTTTGGCAATACAAACTTGCTGACGGCCAACGGGTGCGAATACACCTCAGATGCTTCTATTTAAGATGCAGCCGAGACAAGCCATGTCCATCGTGGCAAAGTGGTTAAGATCTGGCTTTTGCACTCCGCCGGCCCCAGGTTAGGGCAGTGGTGAGTGTATGAATTTTCTTGGCACTGGGGCCCATCACAATTATGTTACGCCAGTGAATAGAATATATAAGTACACTGAATCAAACAAAAAAGACATACAAACAATTACAATGGATTTGTGTGTGCATGTGTGTGATTGTAACAGACCTGACTGTGCTCTGAATGAGAAGAGAATTTTGGTAAAGGGCAGGCCTAAGGTTATTACAAAGTGACCTTAGGTAGGCTTAGATAGTAAGTTTAGTAAAGCGTTTCTTTGGTTGAAAAAGATAGAAAAAGCTATGAATACAATTATTTTTCATATAATGTGTAGGATCCTACACATCACAAATAAAATACAGTATCATACAGTATCATAAAATACAGTATCATACAGCATTTCAAAAGAGTAAAGTATTGTACTGTAAATCATGGAAAAACTTCCCATGATGCAGTACAAATTACAGTACTTTACTAAAAAGGGCATTTACAGTATTGTACTGGCTGATTATGTGGTAGGATACTGTTTATTTTACAGCTCGGTCTAACAGTGCAGCTGACTGCTGAGGCGCTGGGAGATGGGTCATTCCGCTTGGTGTGCTGTGGTGCATCCGTGTCTGTGTGGTAAGCTGATGTTGTCCGCGTTTGTTATCGTGCTTATCATTTGGGCCCTGACCAATTGTTGTGAATGTTGCTGCAGTGTGATTGTGCCACGGCTTTTGGTGGCTCTCCTCCACTTTCTTGCTGCCACGTTGTGCCTCAGCTAAACGGTATGTATATGTATATTACATTAAGGGTAATTATCACATTAAGCATAGTGAAAAATAATCATATTGTAAAGATTATTATTGATTAATTGTTTGCCTTTATAGGCTGCAGTCAAGTGTGTGGCCTGTCATAAGCCACTACTTCCTTGGATGAACTGCTGTCTAGGCTCTACTAGACTTGCACGGTATATCGATACCAGGACAGTACTGCGGTACCCTCACATTGAAAACGATACCATATTACATATCTTTTAGTATCGATACTTCATTAAAATAGCTCGAAATCGAGCACCCTCACTGCAGCTCTCTCTGTCATGCTGCCTGCACGCATACAGAGCGTGGGCGGGGCTGCCGATTCTCACACACACAGCAGGCAGCTCTCAGTCACAGGCAGCGAGTAATTGCAGGGGAGACATGGCCTCAAGTGCAGCACAAGCTCTTGCCGACCGTCCTCGGCTTGTTGAAAAAAAAGGTGCCCGAAGTGAAACCTGGAATTATTTTGGATACATTGCAGATAGTTAAGGAAACCCATTGACACGCAGACACCCGTCTGCAAAACATGTTACAAAGTGACACAGACAAAGGGAGGTAACACAACTAATCTGGCAAAGCACCTCTCAGACAGACACCCCGAACTTTTCAAAGAGTTTAAAGAACAACAGGTGAGCGAATGTGTTTGGAAACATCAGGTAACATGAACACCCTCAAGCCCACCCATATCAGTGCACGCTCCAGCGCAGCCCGGGCCGCATTTTCCTGACCGAAGACGAGTCCGAGACAATTATAAGCGAGCCCAGCCGGAACCCGACGTAGTTTGTTACCTGACATAGTTATTGTTATGGACAGTGTGTAAATGACCATCAAACAACAGCTGTTAGGCTCAGTCAAACACACTGCTTGCATCGCTGCGCAGCACACGCACAGTTGGAACGGAGCCTGTGTTGCGTTTAGGTGTTGTCACTTAAATAATAAATTCCATCACTTGAATAGGCCCAACACAGCAGCAAGTGGGCCATCTCATCTGGTCAGATACAGACAACAGCTCTACATAGCCATGTGTAATCAATGCAATGATCCCACC
>JAPZEB010039997.1:0-11224 GCA_029783705.1 Chaetodon striatus
AATTTCTTATGACAAAAAAAGTCACACTTCTCTGATTCCAACTTCCTACGTGTTAATATTTTCTGGTTTCTTTACTCCTTCATGACAGTAAACTGAATATCTTTTGGTTGAGGACAAAACAAAACATTTAAGGATGTCGTCAGTTATCACCATATCAAATGGATATGGCAAACGTATTACCAAATGGTGACCTATTTACACATTAAGTGTAGTAGCATCAGCACTGATCAGTCTAATGACTGTGTGTCCAATATTTACTCTCCTTTTTACTGCTTTGTGAGGTTTGGTGTCCACCAATTACTGAGGGATATATCTGCCCCTTTAGCTCTTTAATGCTAGCTGCTGATTTTGTCGGTTAAGTGTTTGATACTTGGCAGGTAGTGCACAGTGGGTTTATGTAAGGCTTTTCGCTCAAAACAGCTTCCTGCTGCTGCTGAACACAACAGGGATGAAATGAATTTTTAAAAAAAGTAAAGTTTTGGGACTTTGTTGTGGTGCTTTCATAACGATTCCCCTGTCTGTCTTTCAGGGATGAGATGGGTAAAATACTGCTGCATATAAGAAGAAAACAGTTCATGATGAACTACTGGGCAAATCTTAGAGGGCATTCTGAAGGTAGACATCCTACAACAAAAGTACTACTGTTGGGAGAGAGAAAGGGCCAAACAGGACTGCTTTGCATGGAGCAGTGACAAAGTAGCTACAGACATTAAATTTCCACCACTTTTCATCAGTGACAGTTGATCTCTAAATGTTGGGAAAATAAGCAGATACACAAAGATTTTGGAAAGATTGCAATTTTGGTAGAAGACAGGCTACAAACATTGTATCAAACACATGTTCAAGTTATACTGTGTACAGTCCTAACACAGGGATAACAGATTCTGTTGTTAGTATACCAACCCTGCAAGTTTCTGTTAAAAGACAGACATCAGACCATTTGGCAGTGTATCCTGTGGTCATGGTCGCAACTGCAACAGCACTACAGATGATAGAGGAAATACAAATTAGAAAGCTTATTCTTTGCACAGACTCATGTTCAGCATTGATAACATTGCATCATTTGCATCTAATAGTGGTGCTCCCTACTGAAAATTTAAGAAGCACCAGCACTAAATTTGGAGCCACCACTTGCGCAATGCAACACATTTTTACTTTTTCTAACATGGAACTATATTACTAAAAAAGTGCTTTGGTACTATTACAATTTACAGAAATAACAGCATGCTCACAAAATCTTAGCTCTGAAGTTTGCTGTAAATATACCTTAAATTATCAGTCTTTCTATGTCATATTTTTAAATGTAGCTCTTTCAAGGTGCACAAATGTAGGACTTTAATTTTGGAAGTTTTCTTGATTGATTCAGTAAAATGCATGATTTTAAGTCTGTATGTAGTCAGAGCTGTGCTTAATTGAAATTCATTCATAGTCATAGTCATTTTTTATTTCAGCAATTAAAAATCAAAAAGTAATTTCCTCACAGTTTAGTGGGATTTCTTAAAATGTAGAACGAGACACCGCTGACATTTTTTATACTTTTAATGAATATACATTCATTGATTAACAACTTTTTTTTTTTGAAAAGCAGACATAGTCACATTTCTATCCTTGGCCCTTTCAATACGTTTAACATATAGGTCAGAATACTCCACTATTCAGTTTTTGCAGCAGATGATTTGTCCATGCTGCTCAGGCTTGCTTCCTGTGACACCCCTCCCACTGTTTTGGAGGATGTTCCAATCAACATCATCAGGTAGTTGGCTGACATGGGAGGGTTGTTGCCGTGATTAAACTCAACTAGGCTTTACGTGCTATAAAAGCTGCCTTATGATTTCACTCACTCTCTCCCTTCAAACAGCAGACATCCATCTTGCATCATTGCTTTTTGGTTTTGCACCTTCAACACCTCTGCAACACACCTGACACAGATCCATGCATGGCTTTTATTACTGACTTTGCTGACCTACACACCCCATTGTTTATCTAAGTCAATCTTAATTTAATAAATTCTGGTTGTTTTTACTAAATCTTTTGTGTGGACGCCCTACTTGTCACATTCAGTGAGCTAAACAAAGCACAAAAAGGAAGGAAATTTGTGTTTGGTAGATTATTTCTTTGTTGTAACAATGCTTCTCGGCATTAAATCTTATACTGTAGGAAAGCCTGTTTATGCCCCTTTTTAAATGGTGCTACATTTGCAAGTAACATGCCTTTGTGGGATGAGCAGCACAGCTGAGTATGTGGGTTGCGCTCATGAAAAATTTGCCAAATCTTCTCTGCCAATGCCAAGCCTTTTTTTTTTTTGCTGTTGACTCTTGTTTTGTGGATTGGATGATTGAAGTCTGAGGAAACAAGAAATATTGGCAATTTAACAATTTATTCCTTTAACAAACATGAGCCTCAGTAGTGTGTGGAAGAACCATACACAGCCACAACAGCCTGGAACCTCCTCCTCTTGCTGGTCACCAGCCTGGTCACACACTGCTGTGGGATGGCATGCCGTTCTTCAACCAGCATTTGTTGCCAGTCAGCCAATGTGGTTGTGTTGGTCTGGCATGAAAAGCACACCCAAGCTGATCCCACAAGGGTTCCATGGGGTTGAGTTCAGGACTGGTGGCAAGCCATTCCAGCCTCTCCACTCCCAAATTCAGGAAGTAGTCTCTGATAGACCCCACTCTGTGGGGGCGAGCATTGTCATCTTAGTTCGGTCCCAGACTGCAGAGATATGGGATTGTCATTAGTTGCAGAATTTCATCTCAGTATCTCTCTGCATTGAGATTGCCTCCAATGATGACAAGCCTTTTTTTCCAGTGAGGAAGATGCTGCCCCACACCATCACACTGCCTCCACCAAAAGATGTTATTCTATCAGCGCAGCAATCAGCAAAGCATTTCCAGTGTCTTCTCCACAATTTGGACTCATCGCTAAACATAATGTTCCCCCACATGATTAGATTCCAGTGTACGTGTTTCCGACACAAGCGCTACGGGCCTGACGGTTAAGGGCAGTCATGGCAGGCCTCCTAGCAGCCCTATGAGACCAGAGATTAGCTGCGTGCACTTTGTTGCGGATTGTCTGGGCAGTGAGCCATCGACCATAATGTCCTGCAGACCTTGAATGCAAATCTGTAGATGATTGCCTACTATTCCTAAGTGCTGACAGGATGAGGAAACGATCTTCTTGGGACTCCCACTTCGCGGCCTGTCTCTGGCATCCCCCGTTATATAGAACTTGGTCTTCAGTTTGCAGGTGGTACTAGGGCTCACTCCAAATAATGCTGCAACTTGGTTTTTGCGGAGCACCAGCTTGAAGTTGCCCTATTGCACAGGCCCCATCCAGATCAGTGAAACGTGGCATGCATAGATAGATAGATAGATAGACAGACAGACAGATAGATAGATAGATAGACTTTATTGTCTGTCACAAAGCTACAGAAATTCGTCTTTGACAGGCTCAAAAGTACTGTACGGTTTTATTAAACTAACTACCTTAGTTCAATAACTCCCACCGTAAGGGGTATGTCTTGACTGATGAAACAGTGTCTCACTCAAACCGGGGCGACCCGATTACTGACTTTTAAGCAGTTTTTATTCACACACACACATCCACACATCCAGTGTATGCTAGGCTAACAAAACTAGCATCAGTACAGCAACCGTGCCGCTTGCCAGGTAATCAACTGAAACGACAAAAATATACACAAAACAAAACATTAATGACACGGACATATTATCCATCATATAATCCGTATATATAAGCATAATCGTGATATTTAACACTTTGTTTACACATCCCGTAACTCACCAGCTCAGCTTCACCAGTCAAAAACAAGGATATGACGACTACAACAGATCGGGCTGGTTAATATGCACGGACGTGACCACGTCACGTATTACACCAAAATAAAATACAGGGATGATGAATTGTATTACTACCAAAATAAGAAAACTCCACACACCTCCCACTTGGGCTACTTGTCCTTGACTAAGTGGGCCACACAATAACCATATAAGTACAAAGTGATACACAGAACATGCGAAAACCTGACAGGTAACGAGAACAAGGAAACAGTATAACACAGTACACTGAAAACAGTCTTGGATCAAGTATCCGCATGCAAGCGTCCACACCTGAGCACCTCTTAGGTACTCAGGGGAGCAAGCTAAGCCCCCTCCTGTTTCTCTACTGGCAGCAACACGACCAGCCTCCTAACATCCCTGTGGAGGATGGTGGATGGACATGGTTCCTTGATCTTCCTTGCCTGGGACAGGCCGATGGGAAGACTATGACAAGTCCTCACCTTAACGTCCCGGACAACACCCTTGTCATCCGGATGCGCCTCCTCAACGCGACCCAGTCTGAACCGACCCCGGAGGGCATTTTGGTCCGCCACCCAAACCAGGTCTCCAACCGAGACATTCCTGGCCGGGGCATGCCACTTTTGCCGAACAAACAGGTGAGGACCTGCCAACTGGCACCAACGTCTCCAGAACTTATCCACCTCTACTTGGACCGCACGCAGGCGACTGAATGGGTAAGCAGGGAATTCAAACCCCTGGGTGTCACCTCTGGGCCCCGTCCGACCTAACAGCAATGAGTTCGGCGTCAAAACATCCACAGTCTCCTCCTGAACCTGAGTCCTGGCACCGATCGGCCTCTCGTTGGAGAGGTTGGCAGCCAGGTAGAGGAGGGTTTGGAACTCCAGAGTGGTCAGGTCACCCTGCTCACCCACATTGCTCAACGACCTCTTCAACACACGAACAGCTGCCTCCGCTGCCCCATTTCGATGTGGCGAGTCTGCCGGGCTAAACTCCCACTCCCAGTCGGTCCCAGCCACAGCCGCTTTCCTTTGGACTTCCTCCTTGTTGATGCCCTCTAGGAAGCCATAGAGGTCCTCCAATGCTGGTTTGACCCCCACGAAATTGGTTCCCCTGTCGGACCAGAGTTTTTTGGGATGGCCCCTCAGGGCGGTGAATCGCTGGTACGTTTTGAGGAAACCCTCAGTCGATAGGTCTTCCACCAAGTCTGCATGGATCGCCCTTGAGGCCATACAACTAAAGACCACCCCCCAGACTTTCTTTTTCGTCCGCCGCCTCACCACGTCCCTGACTGTGTACGGACCAAACAGGTCCAGCGTCGTGTATTCAAACGGAGCTGCTGGCCTGGTGCGTACAGGGGGGAGATCGCCCATCACTTGAGTGCATAACTTGGCTCTGCACTTGCGGCAATGTACACATGAGTCAATGACTTTACGGGCAACCCTAGGGCCTTGCACTACCCAAGCCCTCTCTCTCATTCGAAGGAGGGTGCCGGCAACGCCTTCATGGTTGGCATGGTGGGCTTCTTCGGCAAGGAGGGTGCTGATCCGCTCCTTGTAGGGGATCAGCGGGACCCCAGGCCTCTCCTCATCAATAGACTGAATCCGTCCGTGACACAACAAGAGGCCTGTCGCATCATCCTTGTGTACAACCAGACGGTTGAGTGTTGACGTGGGGAAGGCCACACCTGTTTGGGCAGCGAGGCACAAGTCCTGGAACGCTTCCTCACGCTCCTGGACTGTGAGCACTGCCTCCCTCCGCTTTTGCTTGCTGGTTTGACTTCCGCCGAGTAACCAGGAGTGCACGGCTCTGCGGAGGTATCCCACAGCCCCACAGAGTTTGGTCAGTGTACTGAACCTCGAAAGGTCCACTTGAGCTACAAGAACCGAACCCCAAAGCCTCTTCGCACCACGGACGTTAGATGCTGTCGAGGAAGACCCCGCAGCGGCACCTGGTGAGGATGCCAGAGAAGGTCCTGTAGTAGGACCATCCTCAACTACGGCACCGACGCCGCTAGGACCGCCTGGAATAGACAACTTCTTTGCCTGGGCTCTTGTAATGATGGCGGAGAAAGCTTTCCTCTGGAGCTTACTCACAACCTCCCTGGTACCAGAGGCCACCTCCGCAGCAGACTTCATGGGCCACTCCTTCACCGATCTGGTCAGGAACCCGGGACCTCTCTGCCACAGGGAGTCACCATCAAGCAGTTCAGGGGAACACCCTCTAGTGACTAGATCAGCCACGTTGTGCTGACCAGGGATCCACCACCAGTCGGTCACAGGTCCGGCGTCCTGGATCTCACCAACACGATTAGCGAAGAAGGTTTGGAACCCGTAGCTCTCCCGCTGGATGGCACCCAACACAGTCTGGCTGTCAACAAAGTGGTACCACCTTTCCACCTCCAACCGCCCATGTTTCAGTACGTACCCTTTCAAGCGGGCAGCGAAGACAGCTCCGCAGATCTCCGCTTTAACTGCGTCGCCTTTCTGGTCGAGGGGAGTCAATTTAGCCTTTGACTCTACAAGCCGGGTTACAACACCTCCTGACGTCTCCCAGCGCAGGTAGAGTACCGCCCCATAAGAGTCACAGCTACCGTCTGAAAATGTGATCCCCCAGGGTTTACCCACCCAACCAGAGGGTGTAATACTCCAGGGGAAAGTGATGGTACTCAGCTGGACATACTCTTTGAAGAGCTCGATCGCCTTCCCACGTAGCTCACCAGACAGCGGCTTGTCCCACGTATCCTTAGTCAATGTCCCAGCCTCCTGAAATGCCCTCCTGACAAGAATGACACCCTTCTGTTTCAGGGGTGTTACCAGACCAAGGGGGTCATAAAGCCCAGCTACCTGGCTCAGCAGCATACGGCGGGTGAGGGGATCCGGCGTCTTCTCCTCTATGTCCTCCATGGTGAGGTCGAGCTCGGTGCGCATCTTTTTCTTCCTCGCGGAGAAGTTCACAGCCACCATGAGGAAAAGTTTGTCCTCCCCCACGTGGTAGCCCACTCCAAGAGCTTTATTATCCCCGTCGCGTAGTTGGTTGGGCAACACGATAGTCTCTGGTTTAGTTGGAACGACACCTTGCCTCCCACTTTGGCCAGACCGTATCCAAGGCTTGAGGCGAAAGCCACCGGTTGCAAGTATGGCCTCAACCCCCGTAAGGATCTCGCTCAGTCTCTGGGGGTCATTGTGAGACACCAAGATATCGTCTACGTAGGCGTTGTCAACAATGACACGTCTCTCTTCCACCTTGTCTGCAAACTGCGGTAGATGGGCAGTCTCCCTCATGGCCACCTGGGCGATACAACCGGCAGGCTTATCGCCCATGTTCACTCGTACCACGGCGTAGTCCTTGATGTCGTCTGCTGGAGAGTCTCTCCACAGGAAGCGATGGACGTGCACCTCCTGCTCCTCCAACCACACCGAGTTATACATTTTTGCCACGTCTCCTATCGCAGCGTGCTCCCCCTCCCGGAAACGGAGCAGCACCGCCCGGATGGGGTTCAAGACGTCTGGGCCCTTCAGCAGAATGCCATTCAGGCTGACACCCTTGTACTCCTGGCTGCTGTCCCAGACGAGCCTCACAGGAGTGGAGACAGAGTGTGGGTTAGGTGCCGTTAGATGGTTTACCCACCACACTGCTCCTTTCCAACTGTCCATGACAGCCCTGGAAAGCTCTACTGCGGCCCCCCTGGCAACCATGTCATACACTTGTCTCGCGTAGGCTTCCTTCCACATCGGATCCTTCTCAAGCCGCTTCTCCGATTTTAAGAATGTCGCCTCAACAGCTTTGCGGTTGTTAGGCAGAGTAGAAGGGCTCTCCTTCCAGGGGTACCTGGCGTCCCAGTGGGGCTTGTCGCTGTGGTTGTCGCTCAACTTAAAAGTCAGTCCTCCCCTGATGATCTCTAGCTCTCTCTCGTCAGCAAGAGACATCTCCTTCCCCCCAGGGGCGCACTTCCCACAACGGCATCCACCACACACAGGGTCGCAGGCAGCACCAATACTGTCCCACTGCAGCCACTTGACGACCTCAGTGTAGCTTGCAGCTGTGGTTCCGACTTCCACGCTGCTCTTTGGCTCTGGGCAGTTATGGAGAACCTCGACTCTCCTGGACTCCGCCCTCATGGAGCAAGCAAAGTGAGTCGACGAGTGACGCGCAGTTACCTCAATGTCCTCGAACAGGTCTGGGTGCACGCCACTGACTGTTTTGCCAAGTGGGCCGTCCCACAAGACGAGATCGCCACACCTCATCATTCGCTGGGGAGCAAGGCGGCCTTCCCGGGTACTGATAAGTAGCTCAACCTTCTTCGGGCGGGTCAGCTCTCCTGGTTTAACAACACCAGGGAAGAACTTCTCCAGGCGCTCCGAGTCCACTGTATGGTCCATTCTGGCGATCTCCTCCAGTCCATAGCAGATCATCTCATGAAGTCGCCAAGTCCCCTTCCTGGTGGCTACTTTTATGCTCACGGAGTACCTCTTTGTCTCCACCTTTGCTTCCATACCACCCACACCATATACGACCAGCGTGATTGGCTCACCAATCAACCCGAGCCTCTCTGCTGCTTGGTGAGTGACATAGTTGGTATCCGAGGCTAGATCAATTAGCGCTCCGACCCAGTCACCCCTCTTGGTCGTGACGTCCACCAACATCATGAGGACCGGGTGCTCCTTCGGTCCACTCTCGTCCACCGGACCCCTGCCAGCACAAACTGTAGAGGACACTTTATTTGTGCAGGCCTTGCGAACAGCTTCCAGTTGCTCCGGAGTCAGACCTAGACTGGCAAATAAAGCCTCTTGCTCTTCGGTTGGACCACGGGGTTCTCTCTTCTTCTCCCCCTTGGTCTCCCCTCTGGCAGTGTCCCTTTTGGCTGGTGATCTAAGGCACAAGAAGAAATGGTGGTCTGAAGGGGCATCACCTCTTTTACATTCTTCATTGCGACACAAAAACTTTTTATTGCAGGGACCGTCACTTCCATGGAGATCCAAACATTTCAGGCAAGCTTTAGTCTTTTTTACTTGAGCTCTCCTTTCTGAGGGGTTGGCCTTCTTAAATGTCTTGCAGTGGTATAAACGACCAGCATGCCCCTCCTCGCCACACATGCTGCAAGGCTCTTGTGGGGCTTCTTTTCTTGCCTCGCAAGCCGTGGCCTTTGTAAACGAACGTTTCTCCTGCCTTCGGTCCCCTGGCCTTTCCTTTGGCTTCTCGCGGGGGCTCTGTTCACCCACTCTGGTGGAGTTTGGGCGCCTGGTGGTCTGTAACTGCTCCAGCTGAACAAGAACTGTCTTCTGATCTCTCAGGAACCGCCATAGTTTGTCAAACCGGTTGCGGGGGTTGACGTTGCTGGCCGCGTCGCACCGGTACAAAAGCCACCTCTCCTTCATGCTGTCCGGCAGCTTACTCTCAAGTGATCGAATCACCAACTGGTTTTTTATGGCATCCTCACAACCCAGGTCTATGAGGTCCAACAGCGCCCTTTCCACCGCTCGGATCAACTGCAGTGCCTCCCTTGGTTGGTTGTTGCGCACACCTGGTAATTCCTGAAGCTCCAGTACGATGTCGTCCGCTATCTGTGACATGTCCCCATAACGGTCCTCCAAAACCCGGAAAACTTCGCTTGCAGTACGGCAATGTGACAGCCTGAGTTCGCGTTTCACAGCGTCGTCAATGCTGTCCAGCAGATGAAAGAGCCTACACTCTGGGGAGCCCGTGGGTTCTGCTAACGCTTGAAGGGTCCCCCAATTGCTCTTCCAGCGCCAATAGCTCCTCCTGTCCCCAGAGAATTTTGGTAGGCTTAGGGGTGCGAGAGCAATCCTAGGTCCAATTGTTCCCTGGGAGGCGGCAGACGTGCTCCGTCCTGCATCGCTGCTACCTGGTAGCACAGCGTGTAGTCCTTGCGGCTGCTGCGGTGTGCTAGAAAAGCCAGGTCCGAACGTTGAGCCCATGGACCACCGTGGTGGATGTCTCTGTGGCGGCGCTTGGTGGGACCCTGACGGGATGCCTGTGCCTTGTGCTCCATCAGGTCGGTCCACATTACCATCCAGCGCGCTTCCATTCACTGCACCAGTTTGGCTGGTGGCCGGGTTCACACCTGCACTTTGCGCACCATCATCACATGCCGTACTGCTGTCCCCACCACCATCAGAGGGTCCACTGGGTTTGTCTGCGGTGGCCGTTCCTCCACTGTCCACACCACCGTTGCCGTCGCCTCCGCCGGCAACGTCCCCCTCGTCTGCCTCACTGCTAGCCAGGATACCAAGGTCGCCACCTGACGACCTTTCACTCCTGAGCATGTGGTTGGTCAGTGCAACTATAGTCATCTTTTTCTTCTCCTTGTTGTTTTTGAGGCAGGTCTGCATGACATTGACTTCCTTTTCCAGGACGTAACGGACCCAGGCCTGCACAAACTCCTCCAATGCTTCCACTCTGCTCTCCACTGCAGTGTGCACCAAATCATACTGTTCATGGGTTATGTTTCCCTTCTGGAGTGCTTCGGCCTGACCAAACACGTCCATTAGACCATCGAACTGATCTGATGCACAGCGGGACCACAATGTCTTTCTTAGCTTTATCTCTGTGTCATGATATTTTGTGCGGCAATCGTGCAGCCTTTTCCTCACATCAGCTACATCTGCTGCAAATCCACTGGCATCCTGCTCTTCCATAACAGCGATGTAATCAAAACTGATGTTACAGATCTCTTCATAACTGTCCTTGAGTGCCTTCAGCTCAGATCTCAGGTCATGTTCAGTCAAAAGGTCGATGTTAAAATCAATAGCATTTGCCCTCCTATTGAAAATCCCTTGTGCACAGGATCTTTTCTTCTTTAACTCGCCACAGTCTGCCATACTGACGTTCCCGGCGCTCCTCTCTGTTGCACTCGTATGTTTGATGACGTACTTCCGGTAGCGCCGTCCTGACACAGAATGGCTGTAGACTTACATCCGGTTAGCCTAGCGGCTAATTAACAAACACAGTTAAGTTACGGCGATCGGCTTATCTTTTGCCGTTACACAAAACAGTCTCCAACAAAGTCACACAAAGCACAACCGCCGACCAAACGATGACATTGACTGACGACTTGATTTGAGTTCGACGCGTTGTCAATCGGCCGGGACGCTCCGCCGGGCTTCGTCTTCACGCTAGCTTGTAGTTGACACTGTCCGGCCTCCGGTTCTCCGTCGCGGGGCTGGCTTAGTGTTGATTACTGTACGGTTTTATTAAACTAACTGCCTTAGTTCAATAACTCCCACCGTAAGGGGTATGTCTTGACTGATGAAACAGTGTCTCACTCAAACCGGGGCGACCCGATTACTGACTTTTAAGCAGTTTTTATTCACACACACACATCCACACATCCAGTGTATGCTAGGCTAACAAAACTAGCATCAGTACAGCAACCGTGCCGCTTG
>JAPZEB010040198.1:0-11217 GCA_029783705.1 Chaetodon striatus
TAAGAGATATTGGCACCAGAAGCTGGCAAAAAAAGGCATCCTTTGCCAGGAGTATGAAATGCTGTCGGGTGGCGTCAGTGTATAATGCTGAGGAGCTGGAAAGTCCCTGTAGAGCAGGTGAAAGGGGCAGTGGATGGGTCCAACAAACACCAGACTTTCACCCAGGAGCCCAGTGTTCAATTCCTGTGTGAATGTTGAGCCAAACTCTGCTTTTTTTTTTTTTTTTTTTACCTAATCACATGCTTAAATGCACCTTTGTTTTTGCAACATATAGAGGGAGGATATGCTCATAATCAGCCTGATCAACACTCTTAAGTGACAGTGACACCTATTATGTTTACCTTGGGCCCACTCACTGAAACTGCCAGCACACGGATTTATATCTGCCACCGGGTCTGATCACTCAGATGATGTTTTGACGTTCCAAGTATTAAGCATACATATGTTTTTTGTTAGCATGTGTGTGTGTCCTCCTTCCAACATGGAGGAGCTTTGGATGAATGAGGTTGACCTAGAAATGTAATTATTATGCTGACTAAATGCCTTCATAGTCAAAGATATGAAAATGCTCATTGTTATGGGAACTCCCTGAGACTCTCTAGGCCCCAGGAGTGTCACAGAGCTGTATTTCGGGAACCACTGGGGTTGATAAATTGGAAACAGCCAGCTCAGCTCCCCATTATAAACACCTGGCTGCTGAATCTACCAAATAAACATCCCCATGATAACGAATCCAGGACATTGGTCCCATACTACTCATTATGCAACACTGCCCTGGTTTCTCTACTGTTCAATAGTAGAGAATGAGCTGTGGAACAGATACATGTAGAGTATAGGAGCATGAAGACCAGCACATCAAAACATCCAGAAACTTTTCCTGAAGGACACCGTCAAAGACAAATTAGCCTGCAGAGAAAAGTCAGGGAACGCCTCTTCCCATTAGGGCCTTAATTTATTTTCTGAATGTGGAGGAATGAAATAAGATACATGTGCCCGTCATGCGTAAGTGAGTTGTCACTTAACTAATCGAGTCACAAGACCTGGTCTGCTGGGCTTTTTATTTTTCATTGTAGACTGTAGCAAAAATGGTTTGTCCGTCCTGTTTGAGGGACAGTGTGATTCTGTCTTCTCTTTGTCCATCCGTTGGAATGGATTCTACCTAATGAAGTGATGCTAATGTGGTCAGTGCCACACTGGAGTGTCACATTTTTGTATCTACCACACACCCCTTTCTAACTTTCCAAGTTTTTTGAGGATAGTTTTGTCTTTGTCATACTTCTTGGACCTTCCTACGACCAATGTGATCTCACAGAAACACATGAAATGACCATAATGTCTTAAGAATGCATTATGTTGTGGTGGCACGTAATGTGTTTGTAATGTGTACATTTCGTGGAGGCAGCATGGGTGTGTTTAGGCACCAAAACTACTTGGTTACATTTTTAAAAAATATATAATTTTTTAGAGAGCACGGTCTCACTCCGAAGTCATTGAAATACAGCGCTTGGGCAATGACTTGCAGTATCTGAAACCAACGAAAAAAGGCGTCCTTGAACATCGGCAGGGTACGCTTCAGGCATCAGGGGGAAACGCGACAAGACAAGGACAAAAGTTAAGGCACTGGAAGTCCGAGTGGGGCAGACAGGAGGTGGTGGATGGGTTCAACAAACACTGACCCGAGAGAGCGGTGTTTGCATCCAATAAGATTCTAAAGCCAAACCCTCTTCTTTGTTCACACACTCAACCATGTGTTTTTGTTGCCTAAATCCAACCATGTGTGTTTGTTCTTGAAGAAAAAAAAAACATAAACTCACAGTGTTGTACCAACATGGTGCGTTTATTTTGAAAGAGACTGTATGTAAACAGGCGGCGAGGATAAGCAGTTAGAATATGGATGGATGTAACTGTTAATTTTCTTGTGAAAACAGGAGTGCATCTTGAAAGAAGAGAACTTGACATGGTGTCCCAGAATGTCAACATCCAATGCACCCAGGGTACCTTGCACGTCAAATGTGGACGTGAAAAGTCCATGACCAAAACGTCAATATGTGATGAGGTCAGAGTGAGAATGTGTTGGTTTTAGGTCAGAATAAATACATTTGTGTAGGGATTAGTGTGTCCACCACTGCAAAGGATTCTAATTGACTTGGCAGTTTTTCATTGGTGCCAGCACGTTATTTCAACACATTACATGTTACCACTACATGGTGCGTAGCGGTCATTTCATGTATTTCTGTGAAACCAGGTTTTTACTACAGCTGACATGTGACATAACGTGCAACAGTTTTTCTTTTTTTTGTCTCTAATTTAATTTTTTACAAGTATGAAAAAAAAGAAAGAAATAGATTTACTGGCTTATGATTGTAGGCCTCCGTGAACCAGTCATATTGCAGTTTACATTCAGGTGTGTCCAGACTCATATGTAGCCATGACAGTCAACAATGCTTCAGATATGAATGTTGCTGCAAAGAAGCTACAAATTTATAACACTGACTTTTCACACACATCTTCAACCCAGCAGCAAATAAGATCTACACAGCCAGCAAGGTTTCAAGGTGGGCACCCAAGATTAGTGTCACTGATTCACCAAATGTCTCCCCTTATGTTTCTGAGTTATGACACTGAATAATGGACAGAAAAAAAGTTTTTGCAGAATGTTATGATGTCACAGTGACCTTGACCTTTGACCTTAGGGAAAAACAAAACAAACAAACAAACAAACAAACAATTTAAGACATGTGAAGGAGGCTGTGTTGGTGTGTTGAATATCAAATGTCTCCCGTTCTTGAACCTTAAAACAAATTTGCCATAGTAATTAATATGAGCAACAATTACATTTAAAATCAGAAAAAAAAGAGGTGGGAGAGAGAGAGAGAGAGAGAGAGAGAGAGAGAGAGATGGACAGATGGATAGATAGATAGATCTCTAAGTAAAGCCAAAACCAATGTCAAGCTTCAGCAGCTTGATTAAGTGAAATAAAGTGGGTTTCTTGTCCTAGTATTTGTCTGTATAAGTTTCATCTCAGAGTTCCAGGGCAACCATAGGAGTGACATATCTACAGCCATTAGATCAACAACATGAAATCACCTGTGCAAAGAAGCAAAAGACCTGCATACTCCTGGTCCTCCATGGCACATGATCGGATAACAATGACCAGGACAAAAAGTGTGTTAGTGATTCATCAAGTTAAAATTGATAGCAATGGCATTCAGTGACAAATCATTTACCATTCAGCCAGCAGCACCTTTGATCCAGGCTATTTGCAGTAATGATTTGTGGGCCTCCCCCGGCCAGTGGGCGCATTGTTTAACAAGTGGCATTTGGCATCCAGAATGACTTGTACATTGATGGAGTGGTCTTGTTTTTGGCTGAACAAATGGAAATGGATCTGGGGGTGGAAACGCTGATGTGTAATCTGCTGCTCCGGTGACATTTGGAAACCAGCAACTGCAGGAAAATGACTGTTAATTTGTATCAGAGAGGCATCAGTGTAAAGAAACTGGGTTGGTTTATTGAAGCATTTATAGAAAGCTCATAGAGGCAGTTTGGTCTGTAGGGAGCACATGGCTCACTGTCAACACTGCAGTGTGAAACACTTCAAATGAGCCAGTTTGGACAAAGTTTAATCCAAACAAATCTAAAAGCAAAAAATATTTCCAACTAATTTGAGTGGCCACGACTAAAGCCTGCTGTCATAGAGAGGGGCAATATGCTAAGAATCAAATGGCTAATAACCACACACACTTGGATCTGTCCTTAAAGGTGATTGTGGCACAAGTGATTAAGTAATTATCTGAAAAGATGAGAGAGAGCATTTCAAATCCTGCAGTCTTTCAAGGGTAGCTTCAATATTTTTCAACCTGTACCCTATTTTTCCATGTTTTTGTGTCTAATCGGAACAACACTTTTTGAATTTGGTACAGCATTGAGTAAGACCACTGAGGCCAGCAGCCGTGACATGTAATCCCTGTGGGCAATACCTTGTTTTCAGTCGCGTGACTATTATGATGCCTGAAATTTAGATAAAGAGCAGAAAGTGATAGATCAATATGCTGCATGAATTGGAGATATGAGAATGTGACTACATTAAAGGGTTAGATGAACTTGCAGGCAGCAGGTATTATCAGAAAAAGAAGAAAAGTGATGTTTCCCTCAATTTGACTGATTTGCCCGATGAGGACATGAATGTTTTTACAAAGTACCTCATCCTCCACACCCTCTAACTTTCATTCCATGGCATGCTAATGAAAGCTTACAAGAGTCCAGAGGACTTTAACTAATTTGTGTTTGGCCCATGACTGAAACGACTGCTGTCTTGTCTTTGGCCAGGTGAGTAAACGTGCTAATAAAACTGTCTTTTGCACTTCAACTCTGCATGTGAATGCACCACTAATGCTACCAATTAACATTAGCTAACTTAAGCTACTATTTTCTACCTACTAGGTCAACCGTTCCGAGGTCTGCTCAGACCCCATTTAAAATCTCCCCTGTTTCAGACTGAAGATGGAGGTTTTTAATCCACATTTGTTTCTCAGTAACTTATTTCTTTTGTACTTCTCTCCTTTATGTTCTTCTTTTTTGGGACTTCAAGTGGCCCTCGTTTTTTTTTTTTCCCTCCAGTTTAAACATTGCAAATCAAAGACATTTATGCAGTGCTGGTGGTCTTTGTCTCCAGCTGATTGACCTCCATTTCGACAGCGCACAGATGTATGACTTCATATGCCAAGAAGCCAATGAACACCATAAACATACATCCACTAAAAGTGACTGACATGCTCAGGTTATTGTAGTAAGTGTCTGACAGGTTTATGGAAAGGATCCCTACAGAGACTGGCCTTTTTGTTAAAGAGTAAGTTCCTTTTTGTAAAACCAGAAACAGCCCCAATATTGCTATTGTCAACCCACCAGACTCCATTTATAAATAAAGAGTAATTTTTTAACAGTAAAACACACTCCATTCAAAATAGACAGAAACACAATATTACTTACAGAAACAAAAAAGACTTGCTTAATCTTTCCACTGTTCTAACAATCACCAGCTCTGGTTTGGTAGAAATAAACCCTTAATTAGACCAGCTAGATGTGAAATATGTTGGCTCTACAAAAGCCTCAATTACTGTATATTTAAATTGAGTCTGGGGCTTTGGGGGCTGTTCTGGTTCAATAAAAAAAGGACCTAACTTTCTAATGAAACGGTCTGTCTCTGTAGGGATCCTTTCCATACTGTTGGCCAACACTTACAATTACAATCTGAGCCTGTCAGTGGCAAAACAAACACTTTAGAGGACGTATATTGATGGTGCTCAGTTGCCCTCTGGGATTACATTACAGCCTGTTTCACTGCTGCTGGCTGCAGCAGTCTCATTTAATACTGGAGCAATTTCAGAACTTGTTGCCATTAGTCACTTAAATACAAAAAACGTGGGAAAATAGGTTCTAGGTTTGAAAATTTACCTTTTAACACCTTTGCATTTGGCTAATCATTCCATGCAAATGTGTTTTTCAGCTTTAGAAAGTTACCAAAATTGTTGAAATGCCCCCTCAATTCCAATGTGTGAAAATGGTGGTGGGTTTTTGACTCTGACAATCTGGCAAGCACTTTGTGTTGCCTGTACCGTGATTTTTTTTTTATAGGCATTATGGGAGTTCATTAACTTTTATTAATTTCTGCTCCATGTGTGGGGGTGCCAACTACTGAGTAAACAAACTATTAGATTCATAAAATGTCAGCGTAACAAATGTTAGAGGCTGCTTTTCAAAGGTGTGAGAAACTTTCAAAAAGTAGTGTGAAGGCTATTGAACAGAGGAGGTTTTGCCAAATTTGGCATCGTGAGAGACAAGTGGAAATGATGCAACACTAATTAATTTTAGTCTCCAAACCAAGTGAACAAACCACTGTGGGAGAAAATCCATGGAAGTTGTGCTTGGGTCTGTACTTCAGTGTCAGGTTCACATAAACACAAAGTGACTATGCAGAACGATATGTGGAATTTCAGATTAAAAGGTGGGTGGGTCGTAGGATGTAAAGATGAAATAAGCCCCACAACACCTCCAGAGGGCTCAACAGAAAGTTCTGGCACCAGAACCTCCCACCTCCACATCAGCTCCCATTAGAAGGAGAGAAAACAGAGTGGGCACCTCTGAATGTATTGTGTTAATCTCCGTCAGGACCCCTCTCATCACTGACACAATGATTTAATGCCCTCCTAGAGATGAGGATGTGTTTCTTTGGCCAGCAGGTCTGATGGCTGTTATGTGATGCCAGAGTTTTAAGAGCCTCTTATGTAAAGAACACCAACCATCATCCATTTTGTCAGTGTCTGTTTCTTTCTTCTGTAAAGAAACAACAACAACAACAGCTCCACATGTTATTTTTCAATCCACATGTTGGGGAATTTACAAAAAATGGCCGGGCAGAAGGCTTATCATTATTATTATTATTTATATCAGCTTGCATATTATCAAGACAGGATTCTTCATTATCTAATGGAAGCATGAGGCAACGTGCATCATATGTTATGAAGTCTGGCTTACTACACAACTGCACTGGTGAAAATCATGTTTAGTGTGAAGGAGGACATGGGAATGTTCTTCAAGATTTGGGGCCCTGTGCCACAATGAATGTAAGTAAAATATGAATGTAGTCATAAGAAATGATCACTCACCAGTATAAACTGTTAGAACTGGTTAATGGTGAGGATCAGTATTATTTAAGGACAAATATTTGTGTTTGTAAACGTGAAAAAAATGAATAGGTATATACATGTAGACCCCCACACACATACAGGCACAGTGCTGCTGGCTCCTATGGGGACTGTCAGCTCTTCAGGAAGTGATCCTCATAAATAAGAAAATTATGGGCTCCTATAAATCTGCACATAAAGTGGGTTTTATAGGATGGACCTCTGCAGGGGGGACTGGAGTCACACACACACACTGACACTCACACACTCATTAACCTGCACTCAAACACACAGATTCATACACATACGCATACAATAACCACACACCAATTTCGACTGCAAGCACAACACACACACACACACACACACACACACACACACACACTCACCATTAGGTCTCTGTCTATTTTCATTTGTTTGGATTCATTATGTTCACACCCTGCAGCGTATATTTACTTTGCATTGAAAGTGCATCAAATAAAAATGTATAATTTATTGTTGTTTATTATAAAAATGGTTTGAAGGAAATTCTCTGCAGTCCCTGTGAGTCCTAGTGAATCAGTGGTGCTGCTACAGATCGCTGCCTCTCAGAGCATCATTTTCTCTTACTGAAACATGTAATCGTCTGACTGCATCCACACCTTTTGTCTGTCTCACTGCTTAGTTACAATAGCATTCATAACAGTCACATTTCTACTGAAAAAAAGTAATGGGAATCATGAATGTTAAACTATAAGCATTCATTTCAGGGGTGCATCTATGTTTCCAGGGTCCTGGGTTCCCAAGTTCAATATTCTGTCTACGTACATTAACACATTCTCGGCTATATGTGGAGGTGGAGGAGTTAAAATACTGGCCCCCTTGTATGCATACAATCACAGGCAGAAGAAATATGATAAAAGCCAAAACTGAGAACTTGCTGTTTATTTAAGGAAGATTATTATTGTGAAAAATATGTTAAATACAACTTGCCTAAAAGTTAGAGATCAGTGCAGCTAATGCAATGTGATATACTACCACTATTGTGAACATAAGGTGGAAATGTCATTAATTTCATTCCATAGACTGAATCACCATGACGTCATGCTCACAACAACTTTCATTTCCAGGTAGTTAGTGCCAATTGATATCAGTTAAGACGATATGTAAAACTGTAAAACTTGTTGACTTCTGTGGTCATTTACAGTTGCTACTGTAATGTTTAAAGACATATAGTGAAACACGGTGGTCTAACCTATCTCACATTTCTGCCGGGCTCATATTATGTAATGGGTTGCTGTACTATCATCTTTGATAAACCAAATCTACTGGTACATAAACTAAGCAGTGTACTGCCGCCTAAAAAAAAAAAAAAAATCTATATCAAATCAATATTTAAGTGTATGCGATATTTGCTCTGCTTTACTTTATACACCAACCAATGGAGGATGCCGCAGCCCAGTAACTCAAGTGTAAAAATGACTACATTTGTCAATGGTGTCTGGTGACTTTGATATAATGGCTTAAACCAACCACGGGGGGAAACAATAACACACAGCAAGGTAAAGCTGTGAAAATATTCTAAATATAGTGTACACTTAAATTGATATTGATTTTTTAGGTTGGAATTTTTTAAACTGCTGAAAACTAAGCAAATGAGGCATCATCTGCTCAGCACCATTTTAAGTTAAATAAAATGAATAACAAAGATGTATGTTTTGTCTTGTTTGTATCTTTGTATTGTGTCTTGTACTAAGGGGGCTGTGTTTGTGTTTTGCATTTAATTTTTTTGTTGTGGGATATCTCTAGAAGCATTGGTTGTGGGGTTTAGGGTTTTTTGCTTGATAATTTTTGTGTTCATGTCTGGATGATATTTATATGTTGTGCTGTTGGATGATGTGATGGCCGTGTCCACAGCCACACAAAAGGTTGAAGCATTCCCACACTCGCAAACACCATTACCACATGTTCAGTTACTTTGAGTTGCAGTCATTTAAATTACATACAACACACATAGTTTGTTTTCTAGGTGGAGTGCACACATTTAGTTTACCTTGTTTGTCATTTTGCTATTTGTATTAAGTCATTTTTCTTTTCAATCTTTTTTTTAACTTTGAACCTGTGTTTTTGTGCTTTGACTGCTTGGTCCATGACAGTGGGTTAAAATATCAAAATTATTGGTTTGTTATTGGTTTATGTGTCTGGATAACTCCATGAGGAGTGGGTTATGTAATGACCAGATACGCTGATAAAATAATTACTCATTCATTCAGAATAATACATCATAAAAAGTTGCACAATGGCAAAAGTGGTCAATAAAACAACACATGCTCAACTTTTTGTCCCATTTTCTGAACTTCATCCATCACTGGAGGGTTTTTGCTGGGTGTGCAGCTCTCGTTCAGCACCTAATCATCTTCACACACACACACACCTGCTGCACTACACAGAGGAGCAACAACAGGCAACAGAGAAGGGCCATGATGAAGATAAAGTGCCTTGCTAAAATATATTCTGGTGGTTATGGAAGATTGTATGGTAATAACATCTGGAGACTTAAATCAGAGACATTATTTGGGGCTTATTTACATACACACTACATATACACACTTGACACATATATGAGTCATTTCCTCTTTTTATGGAGTAACAAATTGCTTCTTTAGTTAATATAATCAGTGAAAGAACAAGTTGATTTACTGTTTAGAGTTCAGCAAAAGTCAAAAGATAATATGAACAAGCAAAGAACAAACACCACCAACAGCAACAAAAGGATTCTACATTATGCTAGCATCTCTGTGGGGCTGTAATGCTCACTGCATAGCAAATAATTGGACAAACAGAAATTTAACCAGATGATGTGGGGGCCATGATGGTCTACACCAAACTGCATAATAACTCATCCAGCAGTTGTTGAGGAACACCGGTGGTGCTACATGAAACATCAAGGGCTCACTAAAGACATTGGAAGTCATCCTCTGGGGACAATGATTGTTTGTCTAAAATTTCATGGCAATCCATTCAATAACTATTTAGCTTTTTTATACAAAAATGGTGGACTGATCAACACCATGACATTGCTGTCACATTTGATTGGACATGACTGTATAGAGTGCAGGATGAGTGATTAAGGAACATTTTAATTGTTTACAGGATTAGAAAAGTGACGGATGTTGGCTGTTACACTCAGTTCATATATATACTTGAGTAAAAACTCAAATTATTTGTCATATGTATATTTGACAGCCAAATGGCCAGAAGTTTCTGCAAACCACAAATATGTTTTGTATGTTTCATATGTATGATGTCAGTGTTTATAAAGTGTGTATGAGCTGACTTTGTCACGCAAAGGTGGAGGGGATGGCGGATGGTGTGATACCTTGGCAAGGTGTCAGCCAAGCTGCAGAACACTGTTCTGGTCATCACTGTGTTTCCAGCGGATTTTTAGCCACCAAACATGAGTGTTTTTTAGTGACCTGACACACTGTTTTCCCAGTGAGGATGGTACCACAAAAAGTTGGTATTTTAAGCTGGTAGGCTAGGGAAATGTTGAAACCACCACCCAGTCATGTAATGACCTCTCTTCAGTGAGTATGTAATATGTACCCTGTTACATTAACCACAGAGTACACTGCAAACAACAAACAACAACATTAGATTGTTTCCTATCCTGCTGATTTTGACATGTTTGACTAATCACAAATACATTTAAATTACAGCTGTCAAATGATTAATTTATTTCAATGGTCAGTCGTTAAAATTCCATTATGTTGCATTCCAAAACTGTTGTTAAGTCCATACTAAGCCGGGGAAGCAATTCTTACTTGAATCAGGAATCAAACGAATGCAAAGAAATGCACTTAATGATTTTGTGCTGCTGCAACAGTGTAGTCTTAGTCAAACCATTGAAGCAAAGGAGTGCAATGTCCAATTAGTGTCAGTATCGTGTACAGTTGCTCTCAGATTATTTTGATTACTCACTGAGGTCCAGCGATTCCTGGTTAATTTGACAGCATTTGCTCTGTTCAGGAGTTCCAGTTTGGTTGCTGTCTCTGATTTGTACAGGCCTTGTGTGCATAAAACTGTCATTCCCCGGGATGTAAAGGTAAATGACTTGTCACAACATGCCAACCTGAGGTCGTCCCTTAGACCAGAGTCTTCCATGATATTGGCTGGCCTGAAGTCAGTTACTACCCATTTAGCAAGTTCTGTTGTTAACTTCTTCGATTCAGTTTCATCCATAGGTATGTGGCAATTCGCATACTCCAAAATATTGCTTTGCCGGCTTTGACGTGCAGTTGCTCACTGATTACCTTCAACTGGATGCTCAGCTAGGTGGTAGCTTTAAGTCCAAGTACTTGGGTGATAATGTAGTTCTGTTTGACACAAAGTGCATATTGCTTTTGACTTGAACACAGCTTTCTGGGAGTTTTTTTTTTAAAGTGAAATGAGCCATTCAGAAGCACAGTGGTGTCTTATTTCAACACATTCTCACTCCCATCTCATTGCATATTGACATTTGGTCATGAACCTTCCACGTCGAGATTCGACACAC
>JAPZEB010040656.1:0-11201 GCA_029783705.1 Chaetodon striatus
CAATTGTTTTTAACACAGCAAAGGTCTGGGCACCCATGATCAAAATTTTGTTTACTGTGAATAGATAAGTAAGTAGAAGATGAACTGATCTCCAAAAGGCATGAGGTTAAAGATGACACATTTCTTAAATATTTTAAGCAAGATTACTTTTTGATTTCAATCTGTTACAGTTTCAAAACAACAAAAAAACAAAAAGGGCCTGAAGCAAAAGTTTGGGCACCCTGCATGGTCAGGACTGAGTAGCGCCCCTTTTGGCAAGTATCACAGTTTCTAAACACTTTTTGTAACCAGCTAAAAGTCTTTCAGTTCTTGTTTGAGGGATCACCCATTCTTCCTACCAAAGGCTTCTAGCTATGTGAGATCCTTGGACCATCATGCATGTACGGGTCTTTTGAGGTCTATCCACAGATTTTTAGTGATGATGGACTGTGAGGGTCATGGCAAAACCCTCATTGTCCATTGTGGATTTTGAGGTGTGTTTACGATCACTGTCCTGTTGAAGAAACCATCCTCTCCTCATCTTCAGCGTTTTTACAGATGCTGTGATGTTTGCCTCCACAGTTTGCTGGAATTTAACTTAATGCATTCTTCCCTCTACCTTTGAAATGTTCCCCGTGACACTGGCTGCAACACAAGCCCAAAGCATGATCAATCCACCCCTGTGTTTAACAGTTGGACAGGTGTTCTTATTATGAAATTCTGCATCCTTTTTTCCAAACATACCTTTGCTCATTGTGTCCAAAAAGTTCTGTTTTAACTTCATCAGTCTACATGACTTGTTTCCAAAAAGCATCAGACTTGTTCAGATGTTCCTTTGAAAACTTCTGATGCTCCATTTTGTGGTGAGGACACAGGACAGGTTTTCTTCTGATGACTCTTCTATGAAGGTCATAGTTGTACAGGTGTCATTGCACAGCAGAACAGTGCACCACCACTCCAGAGTCTGTGGAATCTTCCTGCAGGTCTTTTGCAGTCAAACGGGGGTTTTAATTTGTCTTTCTAGCAATCCTAGGAGCAGCTCTCTCTGAAAGTTTTCTTGGTCTTCTAGACCTCAGTTAGAGGTCCTGTTAACTGCCATTTCTTAATTACATGATAAAGTTAGGAAACAGCTACCTGATAACACTTTGCTATCTTCTTATAGCCTTCTCCTACTTTGTGGGCATCAGTTATTTTAGTTTTTAAAGTGTAGCTGTTTAGAGGAGCCCATGCCCGCTGATTGTTGAGGCAAGGTTTCAGGAGTCAGAATATTTGTAAAGCTTTGAAATTTGCATCACCTGGCCTTTCCTAACAATGACTGTGAACAAACCATAGCCCTAACAAGCTAATTATGGTCTGAGACCCTAGTAAAAGTTAAAAAGAGCTTAAATGTCTTGGGGTGCCCAAACTTTTGCATGGTGCTGCCCCTTCCCTTTTTTCACTCAAAAATTGTATACAGCGAAAATAATCTTGCTTAAAATGTTGAAAGGCATGTGTCATCTTTAACGTTATGCCTTTTGGAGATCAGTTCATCTTCTACTTACTTAACTAGTCACAGTAAACGAAATCTTGACCAGGGGTGCCCAGACTTTTGCATGCCACTGTAAGTACTGAAACAAGTGTTATCAGAGATGATAATTCCAGAGAAGACGACAATTTAAGTAAACATGAATGGAAATTAGAGTTTAAGTCATAATCAAAAGCCATATTATTTAGCGTGTACTAGGTATGGATGCTAATTTATCTTTTTGGATTTAGTCATATATTGGTAAAATACCTGCATTAGATTAGCTCGGCAACCAATGAATCTCTTAACAAGAATTTCCTTTACTATGTCTCTTAGTCTAACACTACATGCTTTTGGAGAGAAAAAAGAACTGGTTTTGTACATAAATGTGCTAAAAGCCTTTTTACACAGGGGACAAAATGAAAATACAGAATATTTGTTGAGGAATTTTTTGCGTCCAATATTTTCATATCAAGGCCAACATGAATATTGGCACAATGTGCATTCCACCAAAACGTATATATCTGCAACATCACACAATTATCAATTCACTGTTGTTTTCTCTAAAATAAACCCACACTCAACTCTACACACTGGAGGCAGGCTCATTATTCCAAGTGTGATGTACTGTGTAGAAGTTACAATGTGGTCACATTTCCTGTGGGTGGCGCCATGTTATTGTACTGAGTGTAAATGCTGAGCTTCAGTGCCCTGGTTCATTCATGACTGGACTTCAGATGTTTTTATCCTATGTATGTGTTTGTGACACATGGCCTTTAATACACAGCTTAAAGTATATTTAGTATATAATAGTAATAACTGAATGTGAAGTGAGTGAGTGTCAGCAACAAAATCAGTTTGATTGCATTGTTTTTTTGTTGAAATGTCCTAACTGGGCTGGACTGAGCTGAGCAGACACCCTGTTTTTTATTCATACTTGTCACTTGCTTTGAAAGCGGCACAATGGACAAGGTAAGGCTGATTTGTGAAATGAGGAGGTGTCCTCACCTCATTCAGTGCAAAGAAATCCCTTGACGTCAACCCTCAGATAATCACCAGTGTGTGTTTCTTGTCTCCCAGGTCTCCTGTTTCTGGTTGTGTATTCCGGCCTGCTGGTCCTCCTGCTGTCCCCTGTTACTCCCATGTCTGTGATTACCTCTTTACAGGCGTCTAACATGCCAGCCATCATCATCGGCAGGGTAGGTGGCGATAACACAAGTCTAATACATTTATAGTTTATAATTAACAAAGTGTATTTTTAAATTGTCTTTGATGGCAGTGAAAAATGTGACAAAAATGTTATGTTATGGTGTTAAACCAATGAGTGGTTAACTGTTCAGTCTGCTTGTCTTGTGTTTATAACTTTTTTAAAGATGAACGACGTATATTCATTAGAGGCGGGGAAATAATGAAATTTTTATTGTGTGCGCACAAGGTAATTATCTTAGGGTAATTGTGCGCACTAGATAATAACTTGTTCCCATAAGATGATTAAATTGTGTGCACAAGATAATAACTTATAATTACTTAATAATAATAACCATATTTACATAGTACCTTCAAAACCTGAGATTACAAAGTGATTGATGAGCAAGCAAAAGCAGGAACGGGATACTCAGAAGGCAATAGACAAACCATCACGACATGTTTCTCTTAAAGAGCTCAAGTTTGTTTTGATCTCACTCCCTCTTGACTCAGGCTCTTTGTTTGCTTTCCACACTTAAGTTTGTCTTCACATGTGCTGAACTGCTATTCAGAGTGATTTCATCCACAGTCGCAGACGCAGACGCAGATGTAGACCTGAATAAAAAAAAGCAGATGGGGGCCAAAAGTGCAGGGCACAACGCTCACCGACAGCTAAACGTTGACCGACATTCTGCTATATAGCTTGGGGCCAGACCCAGACGAGCTTTAAAAGTGATCAGTAAAATCTTAAAATCAATTCTAAAACAAACAAGATGTCAATAAAAACAAACTAAGATTGGGGTGATATGACATCGCCTATTAAAACCAGTTAGAATCCCAGCTGCTGCATTTTGAGCTAGTTGAAAGCAATGTCTTTTAGTTGATGCCAGAGAGGAGGGAGTTGCAGTAGTCAAGTCTTGTTCCCACAAGAAAATAAAATCACCTTTTGGGGCTTTTGGGGCTCTGTATATTCACAAAGTTCAGATATTTCCATCACTATTAACAGCCATTGCCACTTGTTTCCATGGTCGCAGAATAAAAAGGAAGTAATGCAGCATGACTTTCCATGTTGCAGATTCACCCACATGTAACACAATACATACTAAAAATAAAAAAGTTCCTAGTGTACATGTGCAAACACACAACATGCGAGACACTGACAGTGAGTGTGGTTCTCTCAGCTGATCCAGGCAGCCGCTAACTACCGTAACGGGCACACTGGCCAGCTGTCTGCCATCTCCGTCTTCCTGCTGTTTGCTGGATCCCTCGCCCGCATCTTCACCTCACTACAAGTAAGAGGACTGTGTGTGTGTTTCTAATCAGCCTGTGTTCACATATCACATAAGTGTATTGTTTTGAGCCATAATTTTGACTCTCTACAGGAAACTGGAGACTCGCTGATGGCCCTCACCTACGTCATATCCTCCACCTGTAACGGCATCATCGCTCTGCAGGTCCTCTACTACTGGAACAGCTCTCCAGATCGCAAGAAGAAGAAGAAAAAGAAGAGCGAGTAAAAAGGACAGTCGCTTAACTTCAGTGATAGAGCAACACTTTTCTTTCCATGTCCGACTTAAGACATTCTCCAAGAGGTGTCTTCAAAACTTGAACTAATTGACTCGTGAAATGCATGTACAGAGCCACTGGCAAGTGTGGGGCATTGAATCTGCTGGACAAACACTTGACTTTGAAGTGAGAATGTGAACATAACATGCCAAGCAGATCTTCCATGTGGGTCCACAGTTAGCTGGATATGTTGGTGGTGGTTTAGCTGTGAGCAGGGCTGCTGGCTCCAGACTCCCGCTGTGCAGTACACTGTTATTACATTCCTCTTGATTCAGTTTTCCTTGATACTGTCAGGCTGTGTTCACTCCAGTGTGCTAAAGCATTTGGAAACAGTTTGTGTACTTTCCCATTGATTTTCAGGTTCTCTGATTACCCTTTCTAAGTTTGTTGAAATGATTTGAAACAGTTTTGACCCTTGACCCGTATGTAAAGAATGATTTGTTGTTTTTATCATTTCACATAAACAGAATGACACACTCCCCCTATATTTGTAAGGTCTGTTCTATGGTCTGTATCAGAGGTGACACCAGGGGGTGACATTGATGCTACCATGAAGAATCACATTTGCCAAATTTGCACAACATGATACAAGTTTCCACACCAAGGAAAATCATCTAAAGAGAGTTTACAGATCCCTTTTTACGTAGAATCAACTCTAATCTGACAGGTTTCTGATGTTGCTCATGTTTTCCATAAACACCACAGCTTCCTCTAACCCTCCTCCATGACAACAGTATGTCCTGAGAGTCAACATGTAACATGTTACATGTTCCTCTGTCACCCTTCACTCCCTCTGCTGTAGCAGAACCTGTTTGTCCTGAAACCGCCTGTTTTGTGTGGCGGAGCACACCCTTGATGTGAGTCAACCAGGTATGGAGAGTTACGCCAAGCTAAGACGAGTGGAAGTAATGCACGGCTGGCTGTTGTTTCAGTGAACTACATATCTGTAGAAGGGATTTATAAGTTTACAGTAATGCATAGAAATGGCTTTGGCACTGTTGGGCATTTGTCCATTCTGCCATAGAATGTGCTGAGAAAGACATAAAACAGCTAGTGGTGCTACTTTCCTGTTAACTACAGGGTATGCTGTCACAGATACCCCTTTTCCACCAAATTAGCTCTGGTTCCTGAACCAGTTACGTTCAGGATTCTTGGTATCTTGGTGCTATCCAGCAAACCAGCCCAGTTTTCACCAGGTTTGAGTGTAACCACCATCAACAAAGGGTGCTGTACCATCACAATGGGAAGTAAACAGTATTTGCAACATGGCAGACTGCATTGCAAGCTTTTGTTCTGAAACTACAGATATGTCTTTGTATTCAAAAAACAAGCATGGACCAACTATTACTGTTAACAAAAACTAGAAGACTATTAAATGCCAAAATTAATCCTCTCTTTCCAACATGTAGAACATGACACGCCTACTGATGTCATCATGGTTTGTGCTTCAGGTGAAGGAAAACCTGCTTTTTTTGGGTGGTTGGTTGGTTTGGTTGAATTGTTTCAAACAGTTCAAAATAAGGAGTGCCACCTGGAATAGAACCCATTTCATTTTGGTGGAAAAGGGGTAAGAATGAGAAATCCCAGGAGCAAGATGAGATCCAAACAATGGCATATCACAAAACTTTGCTGAAACATGGTTATACTTCCAAAACACATCCTTTTTTTATGGTTTTTAATCAAGTAAAGACAGCTGGCCTGAATGTTAATGACATTGTGGATATATGATTAAACATTTGGTATGAAGAGGAATTAAATGTGTGAGAAAGGTCGTACTGAAATCTGGCTTCAGTTTATTACATCACCATCTGTGCTGCCAATTTCCCCTGTCTCCAAAATGTTGGTATACCTGAGTCACAGTTTCTGTACAGGTACTCACACTCTCTGTCTGTCATTAACTTTGTTGTTAGAAATCCTGAATTCTCTGTGGAAAGTAGCACATTCGTCTTTTAATCTCCATTTTGTGCGTACGCAGTGGTTAAATGAGGTAGTTTCTTTGTAGGTCACAATTGTAACCACCATGGTCTATAAAATGTAGACTTCATGTTGAAGACTTGGCACTTGGCATTTGGCATTTTGGCCTTCACTATCTTGTTTTATTGGAGCCAGAAGTAACCAGATGAGACCACGGAGATAACCGTAACTCTAGCTACTAGCTTGGTTTGCACAGTGCATTTACAACTGTGGTTACCCGTGATAATGCGAATGTCAGTGCTAATTTTGACTAGCTTAGCAAAACTTAAAGCTAACTAAATGGATTAAAAACCATTAAAACAAAATGTACCCAAAGGAAAAACTAAATATCTTTATAGGGTCTTTTAGTACAACCAAATGCTGAAGACTTTTTTAGGTGACAAAAACATTAAAACCAATTTGATTAACTGAAAACACACTAAAACAGCTACAGCTATGCCTGTACTGTGCGAGTCTTGGGTTAAGCCATGCTTCATAACTTAATTATTCATAACTTTAAGCCTTGGTAACATTATAACTCATTCAGTTGTCATGAACAAAGAAATATAGTGACCAAAACTTTTCTTTGTACCAAGCTGTAAACATGTTGACAGCCTGCAATTTTTGACACTTCAATGGCGGCCTCATTTTTCAGCACAGGAAGTTTCCACTTGGTTACCACCTGCACAACTACTGTGTTCATTTTCAGGGTACCTGTTGCTGTGTAATAAGTAATGAGCAATGAAAAAGAAACATCCCTGTTGCAATATTACAATATTTACGCTATGTTTCATGTTATTGACTTATAGCAAGACATAAATTAATGGAATACAAGACCACAGAGTCCACAGCTGTGCTTTGAGCTGAATGCTAACACAAACATGGCAACTTGCTCGAAATGACAACGCTTACATGCTGATGTTTAGCAGGTGTGACATTTACAATGGTCACTAAGTTAGTTTAGCATGTTAGCATGCTAACATTTGCTAATATACTAAACACAAAGCACAGCTGAGACGAACGAAAGATCCAAGTACTTGTCCTCAACCACCTCCACATCCTTTTTTTCTTATTTATGTTGAGCTGCGAGTAGTTCAGTCCACACCTTTTGACGAATCTGTCCACAACACCTGTATGTTCATATAATTAGTGTTACACCCATTAAAAAAACCAATGTGTCACAGTTTCAGTCAACATTAACAACCACAGCTATAATGGTTACAACCATTGCCATAATTACCCCAGCAACACCCATAACTGTAACTTCAGCTATTTAAATGATAGCGTGCTGCCTGCATGCTTTTGTAGATTGCCCCAGCTGCTTCGTGCTGCTTCTTGTCTAATTCTAAGTGGCTTGTAGATATTATTTGGTCCATAAATATGTTCCAAGAACATCAGATAATTTTACTGACAGCAACAGGACATTACTGGATGCAAGACGCTCTTCACTAACAGCTAAATCAACTTCCACTAGATATTTTTGAGAGCAGATGGCACTATATTGCTTATCAGGAGCTAGGTTGCAGTGTTTATGTCTGTAGATGCATGCAGATCAAAAATTAAGACATTGCAAAACAGTAGTAACAGTGTATGTGTGAAAGATAAGACAGAAGTTTACCTCAAGGAAAATTGTTGAACAGCAGTTGCACTACAAAGCAGGTAAGAGTGCGAATATATAGAGTGCAAATATACAATATCAATGAGGTATAAATCCAAAATATGTGCAATGGCAAAAACATAAACAGATAACAGTCCGGATCATTCTTGGTGGGCTGCATACAGTATGTAGTTATGCTTCCTGACATAGCTACGTATGTAATTTATAGTCTGAAATAGTGGTTAGTGTGTCTGGTTAATTCAGATTATTCATATTGTCCATGATATTGCACATTATATTCCATAAATTAGAGAGTTGCATAGATTATGATCCACAGAGAAACAGAACATAGCTGAAACAGAGGCCGGAGCCAGCTTAATCTCTGCTGTCCATTTCTCTGCTGAAAGGTGGATCAGTTATAAAGTCTGAGGTCACATCCACACTTACACGTTTTCATTTGAACAAAAACGATCTCTGTACACACAAGCGTTTCAGCACCATTTCAGAAAAAAATATCTGATACGAACACACCTGAAACCACATGTCACATGACCATTCACCTACACTAGGCATGTGTGTGCCTGTGTTGACAGGAAGCAGATTGTCTACTTTGTGATTGGTTGCTTAGTTACGGAAAATAATACAGTGCTGGCAAAAAGTAAAACCAAAGATTTCTTCGATTGGACTGACAACGAGGTGGAACTGTTACTGAAAGTAGCATGAGTATTAAGTGGTCAAGGTGGCGGCAAACAGACTGGGGGTCGACAAGTACAGCATCTTATTAGTGGTACCAAGAGAATTATCTATTGCTGAAGGAAGCTATGGCGGTGGGAAAGGTATAATATTACCCACACAAGAAAGATGAAATCACAAAAGGTATGTAAACCTAGCTATATCGTTTTGGCCTGACACAATGTGACTGATAAGACCCAACCAAGAAGAAAATGTGGATGTCTGCATCATCGTTTTTAAAAGTCTCAGTTTCCGCCCATCAAGACCAAAACACAACCCCAGACTTTTCAAAATGCCAGAGTAGTGTGAATGCTAGACATCAACGTAAAACAAAACAAAACTGTGGATGCTACCACAAGAAATACTGTCCTGTGATGCTCTGTGATGGTAGATGGTAGTCAGCTGCTATAGGTGCTCCTGTGTGTCACCAGCACATGGTGGATGCGATTGTCCTCTCTGACTCCACCACCACCAAAGAATCAACCTCTATCTTAAGGCCAGAGACAGCCCTTTTGATGAGCTTATTGATTCTGTTGCCATTGACTGTCCCCATCCTGCTGCCCCAGCAAATGACAGCAAAGGAGATAGCACCAGCTGCCACAGATAGGAAGAACATCCTCAGCATAGTACTGCTGACCGAATGACTGGAGCCTCTGCAGGAAGTAGAGTCGACTCTGGCCCTTGTACACAGCCTGTGTTCTTGGCCCAGTCCAGGTCCCACGTACTTGAAGTTCGGGACATTGTTCACATCCACCCCCTGGATAGAAATAGATGCGGGGGATCTTACCAGTATTACGCTGTAGGTGGTTCAGCTCACATCACTCAACAATGCAGTCCACTATGCCCTTTTACTTAGCCCTCCTCCCCTTTCCGATCATCTGAGTACTTCTGCAGGTGGCAGGACTTAGAGTTATATATGTTGGAGGAGTAGAGGATGAAAAGAAAAGGGTAACAGGACCATCTCCTGTGGGACCCCTGTGTTGCTCACGACAGTGTCAGACATGCAGCCTGGCAGTCTTACATACTGTGGCCAAACACTCATGTCCACAATCCAGGAAACCAGGAGGCTGTCTGCCTGGATTGCAGTGAGTTTGCTCCTCAGGCAGGCTAGATGATGTTGAATGAACTAGAGAAATGGAAGAACACACTTTCACAATAATACCTAACCTGTCCAGGTGAGCATGGACATGGTGAGGAAGGAAGATGGGGTTTCCACTCCCATATCTGGCTGGAAGGCAAACTGAAGGGGCTCTAGTGATGGTTTTACAAGGAACTAAAGCTGTGGCAGGACCAGCCTCTCCATTAACATAATCAGATGGGAAGTCAAAACCATCAGTTTGTAGTCATTGGAGGTGCTTGGGCGTCCCTTCTTAGGGACTGGAACCGGGCAGGATATCAGCAACATGCCTGGCCTCTCCAGGCATAGCCTTCCAACAGCTGGCACAGGCTTTGAGTACTCTTGGGCTGACGCTGTCTGAACCTGTAGCCTTGCCTGGGTGGTTGTACTGTTGTTGGGGAGAGAACAGGCTTGGTGCTGTGACAGAGAATAGAGGGGGAGGAGGGACAGTAGGACAGGGGGCAGATGGTTGAAGAGCTGGGGGAGGGTAGAACAGGGCCCCCACCGTCAAAGCTGCTGAAGAAAAGATTCAGCTGGTTTACCCTGGCCATCAGACTGTATTTTCCACGGTGTGAGAAGATGATGTGGATGGTAACGTCAGGGGGATATATTCACACGTCACTCACTAACTGCCTGTTGCCACGGCTTGACCCGTCACCCCTGCCAAGACGAGACCCTTACCTGTTGCCAGTCACTCAGTCAGTGGGCTTTTGATGAGTGCGCTGTGGGTTCAGATGTTTTCGGTCACGGTAATCAGATTGGCCATGTGCACGACAAGGGAAGTCTTTTCACCTCGCTTGACGTGTCTCCTTTCCTCCCTGTCCGAGTCTGTTCCCCCTCAAATAATGTTTCCTTCCAGTCAGAGTAGCGTGGTACCCTTCACCACTCCAACAGGAGAAGTGTAATTACCACTTGCAACAGCAGAGGCTGCTGTTGCTGTTGACTGGGAATACACTCAGATTCATACACTGCTTCCTCCTTAATTTAAACACTGCACATCTTTAGTATCACCATTTTCAGCTATTTCTGCCGCATCTCACAGTTTAAAATCTGAGACCTTCAAGTTGTACATTTTGAGCAGTTATTGACTCAACAGGGGTCGACACTTTCCATTTCCCATCATGGCCTTTGTTTTCGAGTTACAAGCTTAGAAGTCTAGTTGGCAGTGAAGTGTACTTTTCCCTTCAATATTCACTTCTGGAATACAATATCCACTCATAGCAACTAAAGCATGATCCAGCTTTTGTATGGGTCTGTTTAGATACTCACAACATTTGGGTGACGTTAGGAAAAGATGGAGATGAGCCAGCTCCCTACAATTTGCAAATCGTAGGGAGCTGGTTGATTAGGGCTTTCAGTGTGGATGCCAGAGGGTGTGCTACGTCACCTGCACAACTGTTTTACTTTCCATTTAACAACCATTTCTTCACCATCCTAACGGGTGCGTGCCAGAGTTCAGGGAAGGGCCGGAGCAGGTTGGCTGCCTGGGATCAACAACAGCATTTCGTAAAAAAAGAAAAGAAAGGAAAACTGCTTTTAATGAGAAAGATGGGGTAAGGGGGGGTTGG
>JAPZEB010040769.1:0-11197 GCA_029783705.1 Chaetodon striatus
AGTTTTAAATATAGTAATGAAATGTTTGTTCTATCACTATTTGTTCTATTCCATTAAGAGTCATTTTGACTTATAATAATAACTCTGTAATACTGTAAAACTATAAAACTGTGAAACCACAATATTTTCTGAGACGGTCATCGTACCATAAAATTTTATACCACTGCAACCCTGGTACTGTATAACGTTAATACCAGATTGTCCCATGTAAAAATAAAATGCACTGTCCCTTACTGAATCAATACGGGGCAAGATTTGTCCCATATTTTTGTGTACACTGTACCCTAATATATACACTGTTTTCACATGCTTAGAATGACAATAATAAAACCAAAGAAATTTGAGAGCAGAGAAGTATTTAATGAGAATTTGCAGACGAGAATGACATCTACAATGACAGATCTGTAACTCAACATCAGTATGATATCCCTGTCTCTCCTTGTGTGACTGCATTCTCAACGTACATTAGAAAATAAACTCAGCAGCACCTTGAATTATGGGTTTAGTCATCTAGGCTGAGAATGTGTGTAACCTAGCAAGGCAAGCTAATCACTATCACGCTTGGTTAAAAAGGAAAACAACAAATGCATTGAGTTGGCTTTTAGAGATGACAAAGGTATGATCACATAGAGATGTAACAGGTGTTGTGTTCCACATGTTTTATTTTACCATCACTTTAGAAAAGAGGATTAGCGTAGCGTTAGCTTTGGAAAACACCAGTTCTGGTTCAGTGCTGCAGTTGGTTGGGTCTAGGTATAAGGTGGATAAGACCCTGTATTTTAAGTATCTGAAAGTGTGGTTAGTTATCACTTAAAATGTCCTGTCCTGTCAATGCTGATTAAAGACAAATCCAAAAACCAGCTATTACCAGTTAGAACTAGATATTGTTGAATTGCATTTGACAACTGGAAAAAAAGACAAAACACAGTCTATATGCAAAACCACAGAAATAATTGATTAAAGTAGATATAAACCCTCTATCAAGGAAATGACATGGTTTATATGACAGGTTCTATCTTATACCAGTTTCAGACCAACACACTAAGTACGTTTACATGAGATTAGAGAAAATTGATTCATTGTGTTAGTCTGACTAAAACAGCACTTTTAAAATACATGTAAACATGTTAGTCCGACTGAAATCGTACTAAATTGAATTTCTCAAAATCGGATCAACACACCTAGATAATGTAATGTAATGATTGGCAGTCAAATTACTCCAGCATGTATACAATCACTTGGACCTTAACTGGCCCAGGCACTCTGCGCGTGCTCCACAGTTTTGTCCTTGGGCTTTGACCCAGAAGTCGAGCATTAAAGTAAACAACATGGCAAAATCTACATCCAGAGCTGTGTATTTCTGGATGGACAAAATGTACAGAGCTGCAAAGTTGTCCATCATGGTACCAGTTTGCAGCTAGCTATCCGTAGCTAACTCGTTTGTTGATTGTTGCTCTGTGATGTAATAGGAAAAAACACCAACAAGCTGAAAGGGGGGCATATCACCACCTATTGTAGCGGAGACATACTTCTGTCAGTAAAGAAATTCCCCTCCTGTGCTTTTTGCTGGGACAAGGACAGTAGTCCAATTAAATTGTCTAGTCGAGCTATAACCGTGGCTTGACTTAGCTGTGTATGTAAATGTACTTAGTGAAGAGGGTCAAAACCTTAACGTGACCCAGTTTGTCATAAAGCACAGTATCGCCATCCTGTTCGCCCATCTCCTTAGCATAAAGCTATACTAACCTCAGCTAACCACAGTCAGCAGGCTATTACAGTACAGTCATTCTAAAGCAATCACACCAATGAAAAAAGAAAAGGATATATGAACTGTCTATATATTTATAAACCCTGTTGTGTTGCCTCTGTGAACTCTTGCTCCTTGTGGTCTTCAGAGTGGAGTTTCTCTGGAGAGAGGCAGAGCTCCACTGACCTGGATGGAGGAGAGAGGGAGGAGAACAGAGAGCTGGGAGGACGGAGACGATGCCTGCAACAGCCACGTGCTGGCACTCACCTCTCGGTACACACTTACACACCCCACAAGACTCGTGACCTATTACTCATGAACATGGTGTCATTGTGGCGTGTATCATCTCTTAGTCTAACGCCCAAATCTGACTGTAGAAGTTTTGTTATTTTACTAGAGGAAGAAAGCCAAAAATATTTTAAATCCTTTTCAATATGTCTATTCATTATTTTACTGTGATTTTTATTGAAAAGTAACATCTACATCTAATGCAGCACTTCTTAACAAAACTACTACAGCTTTAGTAATAACATGCAGGTTTGTTAAAACATTTTTTGCACACATTTGAGACTGACAGGATTAAAATCAAACAAGTGCTGTGGCGCTTCAGCCCCAGTGTTGCGAGGCAGCTATAATTGTGACAATCCACCAGGTGTCACTGTGTTTACAGCCCTGAACTCTATATTTGACACTTTTCCCCTGTGAGATAATGTTCAGTAACTGTGACTCAGTAGCTGTGAATTTTCCCACCACACACAGCATTCAGTCGTTCAGACATGACCCTAAATGACCACTAGTGTACATGAGGTCTGCTTGACTGTTGTGTATCCTCCAGCCTGCAGACACAGATGAATCTTCAGCTCTGCTTCATCAACAACAGTGAAAGTGAGGAAGAGGAGGATGACAAGGAGAAGGAGAGCAGCAACACACGGGTAATAGCCCCTTACACAAGTCCCTGACAACGGATTTCATTCTTTTATGTTTTTTACCATGTTTTAATGACAGTAAACTGAACCTTGAACCAACTGAGTTGTATGTGACACCATCAGCCGGCTTGGATCAAGCTCAGACCGGCCAGTTCACACCCTTGCAACTTTTTTCTGCAATGTTCTAAAACAGTTTCATCTCATCGCGAATCATTGGAATGAAATGGGCTTTTGTGAACACAAACTGTGGTGTAGTTGGATGATTGCAGCAGCAAACAGTACAAGGACGTGAAAGGGATAATTTGGATCTGTTGAAGTTGGGTTGTATGAGGTACTTATCCTTAGTCAGTGTATTATGTATAGTAGATGTCAGTCAGCATGCCCCCAGTTTGGAGAAGCAGGCAGGAGTACTGACATCGAAGCTAAGCATTGTACTGCCGTGGATGGTGTCAGCAACAAAACATATTTAAGCCATCTAAAAGGAATCAATATCAGTTTAAGTGTACGCTATATTAACATATTTTTTACTGCTTTACCTTGAAGCAGACAGCCTGTTCCGTATTCCCTATCTACGCTCTCGTCAAAGCCACCAGACACCATTGAGGATAAACAGTAATTTAAGCTCACCAAACACAAGAGCTGCTGGTCTGCCTCTTCGTCTTTAAGTCAGTCAGTTAGTGTTATTGTGTGACTTTAGTGAATCTGAACTAGCCACTAAAAACACCAAAATCACACAAAAACTCAAAGTAATTAACCAATTGAGGCACCGGTAGACCATGCTTTTAAGAGAGCAAAATAACAGCTTCAGTTCCTTGTCGGAAATCACTGTCTAAGGGTAAGGAAACCAATGAAAATATTCTAAATATAAGTGATTGATCGGCTAAAATACATTTTGTTGCTGACCCCTCCACAGCAGTGCAATGCTGAGCTTCCTTGTTGAACTCCAGCCTACTTCTCCAAACTGGAGGTGTGCTGACCGACATCTACTGTAGGTAACACACAGTGGCGATTTCTCTAAGACTGCAAGGAAGCTCAGCTTCCCCTGAAATGTCAAAACTTAAATGGTCAAATATGTACGGTTGTGTTAACATTTCATTGACTACAAATGCGTTATAACACATTCATCTGGAAGACGAGTTCGTTCAGAATCAGCTACTTATCACAAATCGACTGACTCGATGTTGATTACTTCTCTCGTAGCGCCGCTCAATGCATTTGCCCGTAGAAGCTGAGCGTCCATGCACTTCAATGGGGCTGCATGGAGCAGTTTTTTTCATTGCCTCGAAACTCGACGGTCATTGGATAAATGCCACGATTTTGTCCCGCCCCCGGACGCTCAGCGTCTCTGGGGGTGAATGGAGCTGTGGGCGGGCCTCGGCTGGACTGGACGCTGAGCTTCCGCATGATGATTGGAGGATCAGTCGAAAGGCTGAATCCCGTTTTGATTGACAGCTATTTTGAGATACTTGACAGCTCAGCTTCGTCCCATCGCGGATTTTGCAAGTGGAGTCTTCTACAGAACAGAGAGCCGTTCAGGTGTTTAAACACATCTGAAAATCTTTGAGGTGTGTTTTGCTGTGGTTCTATGACATGAGTGCGGTTGAAAAACGGCTTCAATTAAATGTTCCTTTTATAAGTTACTGCCTCGCTAAAAAAATGACAAATTTTATGATGTAAATTAAAAGTGAGCTTACACTGTTTGAAAGACCAGCAGCTGCCACTTGATGAATGTCTGTTGGTGAGTCTGTGCCCATAGGGAATTATAGCCTCTGATTGTTAATGATATCATTTAATGATGCATTTCCTGTATGGAAGGTGCTATATAAAGGTGTTATATAAATAAAGTCTAGTAGTATTATTATTTATCATTTGAAAATCCAATGATAATTCCTAGTTTTACAGTTTCTATGATAAATGGTGTAATTTTGGTAATTTTTAAAGAAAACATGCCTTCCACTTGGTGGACTTGAAAGGCAGGGTTTGTTTTCTTAAAAATATAAAGTAGTGCTTAAAAATTATTTTACATGCAACCCCCCCTCCTTTTTGTATCACCCCTCCTCACCTCTCATAAGTAACAAACAGTCCCTAAACGAGTTTTTTTTTTTTTTTTTTTAAACCCTTGGATGGTATGACCCGCCCTACCCTGCCTTATTCTACCTCTGATTGGCTTACCCCGATATCCTTATCCTAACCCTAACCAATCTCACTCCCAGCCCCGCTAACAAAGGTAACGAGTACTAGTCAATCAGAGGGAGACAGGGGCGGGACATACCCCTCACCATCCGTGAAAAAAAATGGTGTCAAAAAAATTAGTGTTATGGACCAATAGGAAGTGACCCAGGGATCCAGCAGCTCCAGAGCGGAAGCACATATCCCGTATCTCTAAATATATTTGAACAGAGAGACGATAGGATGCTACTGCTGAGCCTCAGTCCTGTTTTCAGCACGGAACCAGACTCATCTGGGATAAATGTTAAAGTCCGAGCCGACCTCGCAGAATAGCCTCTCAACGATGGGGTGACGGAGAGCACCTACTGTACCTGGAATGAATGGACAGCACCAAAGAAGGTGAGTGACCGCCAAATGTTCATTAATATAATCACAGCATTTTGACAGTTTCAGTTTGAGGGCAGGCAGGGATGGCGGCGAGCTGAGGTGGATGCTTAACATAAGTGCCGATGTCCCCGCAGAGAAATGAAACGACGTAGGTAATGCGGAGAAAATAATGAGACGAATCGGGGATCCTGATCCTGATCATCGCTGGGGGAGAGAGATTATCCTTCTGCAAATTTAAGTGGCAGACACAAGCGATTTGTATGTGCAGGTGAAAGCATTTGCGATGATTGAAGGCACACTTTAATCTTGAATTTAACTCCGCAGAAGTCAGTGACAGATTAAGCTGCCAGTGGCTCCAGGGACAGAGATGTGTTGTAGGCACCAGCACTGTGTATGAACTCTGTTGTGTGGAAGTAGCACAGGGCACAAAGCAGATTACACATGGCAGCTTTTCATACTTCACTTTAATATGTTGTATATGCAGTAGCCTGTGCATAGATATGTGAAATAGTACCCGGCTGCAGGTTTGCCATGTGCTGGTTAATTTGTGGAAAACTGATTGCACACATGCCAGTGGCATAAGGTAGTTACCACAGGCCCCAGTGCATGTTTTTCTAGTTAATCTAGAATGAGCACATAAGTTTGTTTGCTACTGACTACTTAACAGGAAGAAAAGGAAGAAAAAAAAAATCAAGACAGAGATGGCTTTACATTTTAGGGCATTGGAGCCTATAGCAAATGGCACCACTTTCAATTTAATGTGAGTTCTTCTTTGAACACAGGTTCAAACCTCACAGGCCCTGGTGCAAATATTTGTCTGCACTGTCTATCAATGCCCCGACTACATGTATTCAGAAATATGAATCGTGAGAAAATTATCCACTGGAATGATTAATATTAGGACACAGGGCCCCACCACACCTCAAGATCTGGTAAAATTCAGGAGGCACAGGTTATCATGTCAGTCTTTATTGTGTTTGAGTGGTACACACTAGGGATGCACGATAATATTGACACATCATCAGTATTGGCTTTAAAATACACTATGAGAATCTGCCAACATGCTCTTTCTTATTTTGCGCAATGAATGAATATTACATACATTGAAAAGCATTCTATTTCATGTCTCCACCTGCTGGTGGGCCATCATGATAAGAGTATGCATGTATAATATGATGTTAATGCCACTACAGAAAAAACTTAATGATCGCTAAAATTAGGTGGGAAAAAAAGGATATATCGGTATCAGTATCAGTTATCAGTAAAATGAGTTATTATGTATCGGCATACCGTTTATCGCCAAAAAATTCAATATTGTGCGTCCGTAACACAGACAGTGTTACCAAAGACATTTGCAGTAATCCCAAATTAGTTTGTGGCCCCCTAAGGGTCTGGGGTCCTGGGCAGTTGCCTGCTTGGCCTGCTTGGTAATGTAGCCTGTGCAGGATGCATCTTTTTGTCACATTGGCTCAACGCTCAAGACCAAAGTCCTTATGTGACTGTTATACCGACCAAAGGCTAATGTTTTGTCAGTGCCCATATCTAAGCTATCACTTGAAAGTTATAATGTGTATTCAATTCCCACATATCTACCAACCTACCTAACTGCTACTGCCCATCTCACCAGCTGTCCTCTATCTCTTCATGCAGGTAACTTTGATTTTATTGGTCCAGGTTTCAAGGTATCTGTCTCCTTTCTCAACTTTGAAGGTGAATTGAATTTAGTTTAAGCTGCTCACAGCATTTACATTTTTTAATGGATTTTCCAGAAAATGTACTATAATATGCAAATTGCATATGCAGCAATAGCACATTTTATTCCTGTCACCCACTCCTGACTTGAAGGATTCATAGAGACCTGATGATATGAAAATTAGTGAAAGTATTTCACTGAAAAAAAAAAAAAAGTCTAGAGAAATAGAGAAAGTCTGAAAACATAAACATTATTTAGCGTCACAGAAATGTTTGGATGATTTCTTTTTGACTTCATCTAGTCTTTTTTATCAAGTGTGATCATTCTGATTATTCTGGGGACTGGTCATAACCTCTTCTGGTTCAGAGGATTCAGGTGGTTGGCTGTATTTTGTGTGAATGGGATGAAGAGTAGAACCTTGAAGTTATTGTCATGAAAAATGGGCTGATTGCAGTTGTGTTACTGACAAACCAGGATCTAAGCTGTCTATAAAAGTCAGACATTGATTTTGGTCTTCTCTCCTGTGCCAGGGTTGAAGGAGAACTACAGTAGCAGATGCAAAAATGCAAATGGCCCTATCTAGAGCTGGTGTTTGGTTTGTTTGTTCTGCACTGTAAACTCCAATTTTCTCACTTAGGTTACAATTCTTTTGGAAACATCTGGCACTCAAAACTTTTAGTTTAGTAAAATATAGTAACATAAAAGTTTTGAGTACATCAAACACAAAATAAATGTGTCACATTACCCTTGTCTGACAGGACATACATTTTTGTTGTTGCTATTTGAGTATTAAATACTATGTCATGAACATAGACACATTAACTCCACATTTTACAACATTTAAAAAATCATTCTTTAATGGTGCCTTTTATCAGAGGAACATAGTTAGCAGTTTTAATTCTACCTTACAGTGCAATGTACAGTTATTCATCAGAGCAAGGCTGTTAGTATTTACTGTATAAATTGATCCTCCTGCACATTTCTGATGACATAAATCAGTGTAGCAGATGTCTAAAACTGTCTGTAAAATGGAAGTGTGAGTGCAATAAAATATGAACAGTGAAATGAATCTTACTTTTGTCATTTTTCCATTTCGATCTTGTCATAATGATAACCTCTTTGTTTTAGTCACTTTTCATGAAATGTTTTATAAGCCCTAACAGGCTTATAACATTTAGTGTCTTTTTGTCACCTTTATGTTCTGTGCTTTGTCATTTTTTTATGTTTACCAGGAAATGAACTGTGTACACCTTGTATGGTGGTAAATAGTTGTAGTTTCAAATTGCTAACATCCATCAGACATTTTATTTGAAAATGAAAGTGTTAAAGTCAGGTTAATGGGATAATATAATGGGCTGAAACAAAAATACTTACCACTTGGTTTGAGAGTTGAAAAAGGATTGTTTGTGTTTTTCCAATTGAACTTTTTTTTTTTGTTTTAGAACAAAATGAAACAAAGAACAATAATTTAAGTCTGTTGCACCAAAATGTCTCCCTAGAAAAAACAAGGAAATGTCTTGAAGGCACACCATTTTGACAACAGTTTTTAATAATAGAAAACAGGAACTTGGTGAAGCAGAAAGAGAACTGCAACTTGCAAAGACAGATTTACTGTAATTTTAACCTACATATATAATTTGAGGAAGTCAAACACATTTATTCACCATGCATTACTGCTCTGCTCTAACCAAGCTCTGTTGAGCATGCCTACATTTGTTTAATGAAATGCAAATATATCACTATGGCTATGGGTGGGTCCGTATACCACCATGTTCTGCAGAGATGTCAGGCAGAACTGTTGCAAAATGCCCATCAGCTACAGTATTCAGCTCTCTGAAAGAGGGGATGTCTAAATCCTCGCTAAAGCTTCCTGCCACAAATATGAATAAGAATAATATACTAAAGGACACAATACAAATTATTCTTACTCCAGGGCATCATGGTGGGGGCAAAAGTGGGACAGATTACCCAGGGCCCCAAGAGAAGGGGGATCCTCAAAAAGCCTATTATGAAAATTTTGGTTGTGTTTCCAAATTTTTTATTTCTAAATAATTAGTGCCACAAATAATTTAAAATTTACTGAATAAATTGGCTGAAAGTATTATTGTGGAAGCTCTCTGAGGCCCCTCTCATCCCTGAAATGCATCTCTGAACTCAGCTAGAGCCGAATGAGCGACTGCTTATTCTGCTCATATCTTTCCCAAAGAAAGGGAAATTGGGGCTCCAGAAAAGAAGAGAAAAGAAAAAAAGAAAGGAAAATAACAACAACTCACATTGTAAAAAGAAAAAAATTAATAAATAAATCAAACATTGAAGTTAGAGTAACATGGATCCAGAAAGAAAGGGTGGGGGCCTGCAGAGACTGCTTATACGTAGGGCCCAGAATTTGGTGCTACGCCCCTGTTCCTGCCTCTTTGGCACAAACCATCAAAGGAACCCAGTGTTGCAGGTTATGTTTTTGTGAAGCAGAGCTATTCTGCTGCCTAATTTTTACATAGTTTAGATTTTATTGTGGGCTTACGCAGTCTGTATGCACATTGTGTTTGGTAAAAATAAACAGAAATAAATATCTGATCAGACAGACAGATATTCAATACTAAGTGCAGAGACTTAACTATTTAAATGGTTTATTTATGGTCTTTCTAGAAAGCTTAAACATGATAGTGAGCTCCTCTGCTCGTGTTAAACTGATTGCATCTAGTGTAATGGTAAAACTTGTAGATCTCACAGGGATGGTGTTGTCGCTTTACGGATTAAATTAAATTCCCTGTGAGATTATTTTTATACTATGTCATACAGTCATGATTATCCACCAAAACACTAAAATCAAAAACCTTTTTTCTCATGACCAGGTTCATTGATTGAAGGAAGTTTTCCTAATGCTTGTCAAAGTTCTGTTGCTCCACAAGGTGGAGACATATGGAGTAAAGTTAAGGGTAAATCTAATTTTACAGTTTATTTTTTGTTCATGAAATTCTGATGGGCAGTTTTGGAAGATCAAAATTGCATCTTAACTAAACCCATCCCTTAAAGTTTTGCTGAAAGTATGACTAGTCAAGAGTGATGTAGTGAGAGCTCTGTATGTGATGGGACTGCAGGGTTCATCAGATTTCACAGACTTGTGTTAGCTGTAATTGATAGCTCTGAATAAACTAACTGTTACTCCTAATGTTTTTTTTTTTTTTTTAAATGAGACCTATGTAGCCCCTCAAGGCAACATTTCAGTTGGGGTAAGAACAGCTGCGGAAGTAAAGAGTTCACTTCCTTCAGTGGGAAGAGGCGTGAGCTGTAAGGCTGCAGTACGAAGACCACAAAGTGTAAAGTAGACATCATATGGTGAGATTTTCCATTCTTCAGCACATCGACTCCAAACAAACCTGAACCACCTCACCTTCAAGATGAACTACAGTCTGTATGTAGCCTGTTCAGCTTCAAATGTCAGTGTTGCACAATCTCTTCCATGCTGTGCACTGTTTTCCCTCTCACTTTGACTCTGACACCGTGATGCAGATCAGTGTAGCAGGATCAAGAAGATATTACTTTTAAATATTATTTATTTATTTGAATATATATATATATATGTATATATGTATGTATGTATGTGTGATGTGTGTGTGTGTGTGTGTAAATGTTTTTTATTATTTGCTTAAAATGTAATTCTACAGATTAATAAGAGACTAAAACATGGATGTGTGTAATACCTGTGCACATTAATGCAGATTAGAGGGTTTTTTTTGTTTTTTAACGACTATTGTGATCTCGCTGTATTGCACATATATTGATGTATTACCGACGTAATGGAGTTAATGAGAGCTTTTATAACACTTATCCATTAGGCTTTAGAGCATTTGGGTATATATATTAATGATGAATATTAATATTCATAGTTGACCAGTTTGCAATATAGAAGATTTAAGATTGGAATGGGGTTTGTACTGTACACAATAACTGAGATATAAATACTATCTCAACTACTGTGTATAGGGTTGTAATAATGTATTAATAAAACACAATATCCACCTCAGCTACAGCCTGCTCGCCCTGCTGCTGTCTGACAAGTGATACAAGCAACTCATCCTGCGCTCACTCTGTCTCTCTTAATAACATACATCAACTGTTGCTGTGAAAATATTTGAAAAATTTCAGTTCAAATAAATTTTGACGGCTGTGTCGTAATTAGGCTGCTGGATTTTGGACACAACTGTCCCCCTGTTCTCTAACACTAAAACTGGTCTGCAGTCCATTGTAATCCATTTTGCAATAGATATATATATA
>JAPZEB010040968.1:0-11189 GCA_029783705.1 Chaetodon striatus
TCCCTAAATCTGAATTATGCATGGCTGAACTTAATCCGCCTTACACACACACACACACGCACACACACACACACACACACACACACACAAACACACACACGATACAGACTGCTTATGTTACACTTTGATGCACGAAGGAGGCTTTCACACTTGATGTGTTTGTCCATATATTCATGTGTGCACACATACATAAGGTGTGAGGTCATGAGGCTGTCACGCACCTCTCTGCTGTGCATTTAAGTCAGTCATCAGTTTTTCTTGTGCTGATGAAGAAGTCAGAGAAAAGTGCAGAAAAAAGGCTGTTTTTTTTTCAAAGAAAAATCGCTACTTTTCCAGCTGGGATTGTGCCACCAAAAGTGTTTTTTAAAGCCCAAACATTATATTTTCCTATAACTATAACCAGGTGCTTTTAGTGCCTAGACCTGACCACGTTAACCACAGCGTTGTTGAAACATAGTGAAACAGAAAGTTTTCACTACATAATAATGTAAAAATGTGAAGTATCTTTGATTTGCAGAAGCCATGGATTGTATAAATAATGGACATAGCTACCGTGATGTCACTCATTGGTTTGTGACTCCCATTTTGAAGCCTTAAGTGCTGCACTTTGGCTGTTGCCATCTTGGTTTTTTGGAGCCAGAAGTGAACATATTTGGGTGAGAGACTGGAGCTGTAGAGCAGCGAGAGGTGGATCTGACTGAGAAATACATTACACTATCTGCAGACAGCCTGTCACTCTCTCGCTCTCTTCAGTATAGGACCAGTTCAAAATACTGTCGTTCCCATTAGTTGCTTAATCACAAAAACAGGTTCCAGGTTGAAAAATGCAGAAGGTACCCTTTAAGTTTGTGACTGTCTTTTCACATTCTGAACAAAGATCCAATAACCTTTTCTAATCCACCAAAACAGCTGGGTGTCAGGACAAAGATCATTCTTGCAAGCCTCTCTGCACGTCTCACACATCAGCGCTGATGTATGGTGATGGCACAGGAGAGTACCAGTAAACTCAAACTGATATGATCAAACCTGGACCTGCTGTCTTCTTCCCTCTCCCACCTTTTATATTAGTCTGAGAATCAAAATGTATCGACAGGGGACATTCAATAAGGAGTGACAGTTTATCATGTGATAAGAAATGCAATTTTTTATGACTGACAACATGGAAACTCCTGAAACAAGAGATGTAAGTTTTCATTAACATGTCATTTGTGCTGAATGTGAGGGCAGTTTATCAGTGTCAGGGGAGAGCAGATACTAGCTCACAGTCCAGTCACAGCATCTCAGTCACAGGGTTTGGCCCTGTGAGGCACCATGTTCAGAGTGGCATATGTGGTGCTAATATCTTGTGTGTTATTAGTTCCATTTTTAAATAAAGTTTTGACAATAAAGCATTGTCATCTGAAAAGTTACAGATGAATACATTTTAGTTTTAGTCTAAAAAATGGAGGATGCATGGAAAACATCAGGGAAATGTGAGCAGCAGAAAGCTCCAGGCTTTCTGTCTGACTTATTAAAAGAGGTATGGGTTAGATGTACTGTGGACAGGTGCAGGACTGATGGATCAAGATGTGAGATTTCCAGTTGCTTTCACTGCTGAATCAATGTTATGAGTGAGTGGTGTGTTTTCCCTTTGGCAGCACAACTCTCTGGAAGCATCTCTGTCCACCAGTTTGGCCTAGACTAAAATACCTCAACAACTACTGGATTGAATTTCCATTAAATTTGGTGCAGCAGATGAAATAATGTGGTTTTGATGTGGTTTTGATTATGTGTATATGAGCTAACTTTGTAATTGGGAGTTAAAGGAGATAGTGGATGGCATAAGGCAAGATGGCTGTCAAGCTGCAGACCACTGTGGACCACTGCTAAAGAACAACAAAACTGGTTGTTTTTTAGTGACATCGCTGCATTTCCAGCAGAAATTGTTCCATGAAAACTGTTTGGTGCATAGTGAGACATTACTGCATTCCCAGCAGCAAATGTAGCACCAAAACCGGATATTTATACCGGATAATCAGTGAGAAATTGGTGCATTTCCAGTGGCAATTGTGCCACCTAAACTGGATGTTTTTAAACAAGACATTGTTGCATTGTCACCCAGCATTGTCAGCAATGCTGGGTGTCTTTTTGAGCAAGACATCACTGCATTTCCAGCAGTGGGTGTGCCAAAAAAGTGGATGTTCTTTTAATTAGACATTGCTACTTTTTAAGCAGCGATTGTGACTTGAAAAATAGTTATTTTTAAGAAAAACATCGCAGCATGGCCAGCAGAGATTGTGCCACTAAAACTGGGAGTTTTTTCTTTATTGCAAAACATTGCTGCACTACCAGTGGCTATTGTGCCATGAAAACTTGTCATTTTTAGTGAGACATTGCAGCATTTCCAGCAGCGATTGTGCCACCAAACATGGGTCTTTTTGGAGAGACATCACAGCAGTTGTAGCATTTCCAGCATTTCTAGCATGATTGTGGCACCAAAACTTGATCATTTCCCAACCATAACTAAGTTTGTTTTGGTACCTTAACAAAACCACACATTAACCATGGTTTTGCTGAAACATAAATAAAAATAACATTTCAAAAGTATTTGTTACATAATAACCTGCTACTGTTACATATCCTTGGTTTGCAGAAACGTACAATGGCAACTTACATTCTGGTAATTGGGTTACATGTTACCTCTAAGGATAAATTGTAGAACACTAGTGATCCCTTAACTTTTCCTGTGAAGGTAATAAAAGCTAATTTGTGCAATGGTGGTTTATTACTTCACAACTGCAAAAATAATAACATCCCCATCAGCTTCAGATGTACTTTCAGTTTAGTGCTTATTAGCAAATGTTAGTATGCTAACACCAAAAAGGAATATATTTGTACTATAATCTGAAGCTGATTCATCAAGGGCACAGCCAAGCATAAGTGGCACTCATGCTATATGGAGACATTTTTGTCCAGAGCAGTGCAACTCATGCAGATGTGAATGCTTCCTCTCACAAAGCATACTGGAGAAAACTCATTTGCTAAAGTGGACATTAATTATGTCAGACTCTGCTTCACTAAGGAATAATGTACATATCTTCCATAAAAGACACAATGGGGACGTCATCACCAGTGCTTAATGGCTTCTCCTATTCAACCAGAGCTCTCAGGGCTAAATGATAAGCTACAGAGTCCCTCAAGTGTCCGACATCTCTGCATATTCACTCACAAGCCAAATAAAACTCGATGTACATCGCTTGAAAGAGGCTGAAAATAGTTTGGGTCTGCATGCAACATTCAAAGCAGCTCAAATTAGTGAACATAATGGAAAGTGTGTCTGTGAGTTAAAAAAAAAGAAATTGCTTGTGTTTGAATATAATCAAGACATCATTACGTAAAGCTGCTATATTTGCGGCAATGAAAAACACTTTGGCTTTGTGAGCAAATAGATTTCTGCCAATCTCACTGGGCTGTATAGGCACATATAGAGGGTGACAAGTATGACACACCATCAGTAAAAATAAAGAATCGACTGCTAAAGCCTGCATAGGTCAGTTATTGGGTTTACTTTCTTTATTTATGGCTTATTACACCTCTAACCTGGTGAGTGTTTTCTAAAGCCTGTACTGTTTACAACCAATTAAAATAAATGCACTGGATGTACATCCATGCCTAAATGCACCAATGACTGAAAAATGAATTAAATGTAATTTAGTTGCATTTTACAGTCCTATAAAGGATACATTGTCACTGTTAAGTATGGAGTGCAACACAGTCTGTTCTCCAAAATGTACACAAACTCAAAATCATTGTCATATTACATTGGATATGTGTCCTTTTGACAGTTTTCAAAAATTGGTTTGGCAAAGACAGTAGTCGCATTTCCATTACAGTTGTTCGCAAAATAAAAGCGATATTTCTGAAATTTCGACAAAGTTCAAATTCTACTTGCAGGTGTTTCCATTGAACAGTGTTTTGCGAACTAGCTGTCATTCTCATAAATTCTCGTCCGTCCCGCGAGACTTCACTTTGAGGAAGATGGCCGAAAACGTTATGTGTCTCAGGACACTGATCATTCCAAATTTCCTTGTTGTTTGCTATCCAAGATAACTGTGACATTTTTATTATGAATAACTGTTAATAATAACTCCATCTCCTCCTCTGTCCACACATACCGCGCCATCTTCCTCGAAATGAACTAGTCGTGTGACCCCCTACGTCACGTACATTGACCCCAGTGACGTGTAAATGCGAAAAAAGTGTTTCCATTACACTTTGCGATACACTTTTATATCGACACATCTGAAAAACCACCTCATGAGAGCGTAAAAATGTTTTGGTGATATTTGAGAGGATTTTCGAAATATAGGTGTTTCCATTACCAGTTATTTAGGTTTTGCGCATTTCTAGGAATAATGGAAATGCGACTAGTGAAGTCTAATAATACAAGGGAATCTACCCAACAGGGGGAAGTCTAAATCTGCTTTGTTAGACAGCATAAATATCTGATAATATATTTTTATTAGGCCAACATGTGGATCCAGAGAGGTTAGTTTGTTTTGCCTGCCTCGGACAACCTTTGCAATCAATTGGCCTGGTGTGCAGTGTTGCAGGATGTGAACCTCTCTCTCATGCTCTTATTTTATTCTTTACACAAATATCTTTCCTACTTTTATACTCTCCTACTAGTGCAACACCATTAATTCCTTTGAGAGGGGAATGTCTGATAATGTATGTGTATTGTATTTTGTCTCTTAGTACAGTATGTAACTCTATTCAGAGTGAGCAGTATTGCACCTCACAGTTTACATCAATACCAACATGCAGTGCCAATGCAGGAAACAGTGTGATCTTTATGCAGCAAGGCAGAGAGGAAGAGTGTGAAGCCTCAGCCTGGTCCCACTCCCAGCGTGTCAAAACATACCAATCCACTATCATGATGCCGGAGACACCCTTTAGGGTCTGAATGAGGCAAACCAGGCTTTCATTCCAACTCCAATGTAAAGATATCTACATAAATTTAGACGTTTAGACAATTTAAGGGCGTTAAAGTCTGCTTACAGTGGGTAAGACGGGTGTTGGAAGGGTTCAACAAGCACAGGACTTTGACCCAGCAGACAGGTGTTTGTGTCCTTCATAAAACTAAAAGTCAGTGTTGAATTACAGTCATGAGTCGTCAGTCACATGAGTCGTTGGTCAGTTGTTAGTCTCAACTACTATCTTTTTCCAACCCAAATAGTTTTGTTGCCATAACTTAACCACTGACTGCTTCTTCATCACATCAGTCAACTCAGGCATACAGCAAAAAAAGTGACGGCTTAAAGGAATACTTCACCCCCAAATGTTAATTTCTGTATCAATTACTCACACTGTGTTGTGTAAAATGTCTGAAGAAAGCTTTTCCTTGCATGCCTCTAGTGAACAAAGATTCTTGATGGATTTAATATACAGTATAGGCATCCATATTTAACAACAGCAAAACGATATCAAAACATCTGTTTACAAACTCTTACACAGGTTGTGCAGTATAGTCCAAGTCTCATTTATCCTCAATGCTGGCCAAACAGACAGGCTTTTTTTGGTGGGGAATTAAATTGAAAGTCAAACAAATGTATTCTTTCTTCAGAGCCAGACTTCATCGACGAAAACAGTAATTTTACCCCTCTAAACACTGGAGCTGTTTGTTAGTGTTATTTTGTGACTTTGGTGAATCCAAACTAAAACTTTAAAACACCAAAGTCACACAATAACACAAGCAAGCTAACTGAGGCAGCAGTAGACCAGCAACTCCTGTGACCACTGTGGTAAAATTACTGTTTTTGTCAATGGAGTTTGGCTTTGAAGAGAGCATAGATAAGTTTCACTTTCAGGTCAGTTTTGAATACAAATGTATAGCAAAAAATGAATGTGTAAATGGTAAATTAATCTACACTTGTGTAGCGCCTCTCTAGTCTTCTGACCACTCAAAGTGCTTTTTGCACTACTGAGTCACATTCACCCATTCACACACACATTCACACACTGGTGGCCGAGGCTACCATATAAGGTGCCACCTGCTGCTCAGTAACCACTCACTCACCAGTGGAACAGCCATCAGGAGCAATTTGGGGTTCAGTATCTTGACCAAGGATACTTTGACATGAGGACTGGAGGAGCTGGGGATAGAATCACCGATCTTCCGATTGGTGGATGACCTGCTCTGCCTCTGAGCCACGGCTGCCTGAGTAGGTAGGTAAGTACTGAGCATACAACTTGTAAACAGATGTTTTGATACGGATTAAAAATGGACCCCTTTGACTTCAATACGTCAAAAATTTCCTCCTTTTTTGGATTCTTTGTCCAACACAGGCATGTGAGAAAAGCAAAGTTTTCTTCACAAATTCACTGTAGCATGGAGTGAGTAAGTGACTTTAAAATAATCATTTGGGGGGGTATTCCTTTAAGTACACCACCCTGATTGAAAAGGTGTATTGGATACACAGTGTGTTGCAGTGAGAGGAGTATCTAAAAAAAATGGTTACTTATAGGATAGATAGATAGCCAGTTAAACAGAACACCTTAATCTCATCTTTAAATTTGTCAGGAGAAACTTAGTTTTCAAATTTGACAGCAGTACTTTAGGGGACAAAAGGAGCTGTGACTTTTTTATAAGTGACATCATCTTCATCATGAGAAGTTCCTACTTTTTCTTACCAACATAAAACTTATATTGTCTCATGCTTGTATCTGAACTTCTATTTGCCTTCTAGGTGTATGAAAAATATTTTTAATGGATTTACCAAGCTCTGATTTGTCAAGTTGATCCACTGCTTATCTTGTAGACACAAACATGTTGTTTCCTACCAACTTGCCACCAAGAGTGAGGATAACACCGAGGCCCAATTTCTACATTTGAATGGATTGACCTTTTCAACAGCCTGAGGCACCTGCAGACTGCGGGGACTGAGCTCAGACAGGTAGATGGGTACTCTGTGTCCTTGACTCTCAATAAAGTCTGTGAATGTAACCTTAAAACTTTCCAAAAACCGAGTATTTCAGAGTAAGTTCTTTAATTTTCACTGCTAATTTGCTTTCATGCTGACGAACAAGCAAATTATGCTTTACAGATGTTGGGGTGTAGTTTTGAAAGCCAGATGTCTAGAAACACAATCATAATATCCATTTTTCGTGATGAGAGAAATTGAACTATGTGCTGTCCAGTTCACAATCAACAACTCATTATATGTTTAATTTGGCATGCATTTTCTTTAGTAGTATAAATACAAAAGCTTCTCTCAGAAACTGGGTGTTTGTTTGACGTTCAACAAGGTTTTCCCGGAGTTTTCTCACCCTTCCCAAAATGAACCAGACTCTAGTGCTGAAGGCTTGAGGGTTTGTTAGGACAGCGTCACACGAGGCAGGCGTGAAAGCAGCTTAGTGAATGGACTCCGGGTGTGAAGTGAATGCTGTAGAAATCACAGCAGGTTGTTACATGAGTTAGACGTTGCTGTTGTGTGAAAATAAACTTCCCGTCATTGAGTTTTACTATCAGGCAGTTGAACAGATACAAGGGAGTCTCACGGATGAGAAAAACGACCCAAACTCAAACCCAGAATCCTCCATTTCCACCTCCAATGTAAACATGTTCTTCTCACTTTTACATGGATTTACACCTGGGGCCCCAAATATTAAAGATAAATTGGAAACTGTATATTTCATGAAGGTGTGAGTGTATTTGTGTTACCTCCAGCTCTCTTTTGGACCGTGTTCACTAGCAGCACAAACCACTGATAAGTACAGACTAAATGTAGTTGTGACATACAGTAGCCTACCTATGTAGTCATTTACCAAAGACCAGTTTTGTCACTTATTTTTTATGCTATATTAAATCACCGGAATTTCAGAAATGGAATGAATCAACCCAATCACCGGACTAAATGTTGCTGTTGTGCATTTCTGCAAGCCAGGGATATGTAACATTTGTTCATTTTTATTCAGCGAATATGTTGTAACTTTACATTTCAGCAGTGTTGCCGTAACTTGTGATTAGGTGCAGGCACAAAAACCACTTGGTTAAGGTAAGGAGAAGATCATGTTTTGGCCTAAAGTAATGTAATGTTTTGGAAGCACACCCACAGCTGGAAACACATCATCATGTGTTTGCTAATAGACTTGTTGTTGGTCTTAAACAGTGATCATCAGTGGTCTGCAGCTTTGCAGCCATCTCACATCTTCTCCACCTCCCGATGACAGAGTCAGCTTATTTACCATGTCACTTAAGAAATATTGATATGACACATGAAAATGCCACTCATTTGTGGTTTGCAGAAATGTACAGTCCCATTGTTTTTATATAATGTAATCAAAACCACAGCACTTTAGAAAAGCTGATTTAATACTAAGAAATGTACAAATGTAACATATCTGTAGTTTGCAGAAATGTACAATGTCAATATTTTATTCTAATGGCTGAGCTGGTGGAGTAGGATTCTCTGTTTCAATTGGAAATTCCAACACATTTTCACTCCAACCTCATCACATATCAACCTTTGGACATGGATTTTCCACTTTGACATTTGGGTGCCTTGGATGTTGACATTCTAGGACGCCGTGTCAACTTTAGCCCGTTATGTGCATTGTCTGATTTCAAAATACACTTCTGCTTTCACAGGAAATGCATAGTTTGCATACAGTCTCTTATAAAATAAACACACTATGTTGGTACTACAACACAAATTGATATTTTTTTTATGTTTAGTCAACACATGCACGTGGTTGGGTTTTAGGAAAAAGAACAGGGTTTGGCTCTACAATCTTACAAGAAGTGAACACCAACCTTTAAGTCAGTGGTAGTTGGACCCATCCACCACTCTTCCTGCCCTCCCTACTCAGACATCTGCCCCCTTAACTTACGCTGCTGTCCCACTGTGTTTCCCTTTGATGGTGGCGGGCGGTGTTAAACAATAGTGGCGACCAGCTTCATACCATGCCAACATGGAAGGACAGCTTTTTTTGTCTGTATCTGACGGCAGAAGTCACTGACCAAGCTCTGGAATTTGATGACTTAGGAGTGAGACCAGTTTGGAAATTCAGTTTAAAAAAATAATGCATTTTAGGACTTTGCATACACAAAGACTTTTTTGGGTGTATGATACATTCCTCCATACATCCAAACACCCCATCTCTTAAAAACAAAGCAAAAACCAAACGTTTACACATTTTGTGTTACTCACCAAAACACATTCCACAGAAAGCATTAGCAAAGCTCATTTTTAGGTTTATCCAATATTTCTTAGCATGTTACAGTGTGGCAGGAGATAGACATAACAGGGACCTGCTCATTCAAAAACAATTTCAAAGCTCTACTGAGGACAAAAACTCAGAGAATAAAGGAAACTTTAATGTATCACAATATGCTAGCACATGTAAACAGTAAAACAATTTGAGACTAATGAACATAATAACCAGACAATAATGATAACAAACGAAGTAAGAAAATGAATAGATAGAAGATAATGTAATGTGGGATTTGTAACAAGGTCCTCACATTTGAACCCGGCCAGCTGGCTGGGGCCCTTCTGTGTGGACTTTGTAGGTTCCCTCCATGTCAGCATGGGTTTTCCAGCTTCCTCCTATAGTCCAAAGACATGCAAGTTAGGTTAATTGGTGACTGGTGGTAATTGGTAGGTGTGAATGTGACCGTGAATTCAGGTTAGGTTAATTGGTGGCTGGTGGTTAATTGGTAGGTGTGAATCTGAGTGTGAATGCAGGTTAGGTTAATTGGTGACTGGTGGTTAGTTGATGACTGTGAACATGAGTGTGAGTGATGGTCTGTCTCTATGTGTTAGCCATGTGATAGTCCAGCAACCTGTCCGGGGTGTACCCAGCCTCTCGCCCAATGTCAGCCAGGCCTTTAGGATAAGCAGTTATGGATAATGAATGAACATCCATCCATCCATCCATCCATCCATCCATCCATCCATCCATCTTCATATGCTTATCCATAGAGTCAGCAGGCCAAACAAAGCACCCCAGACATCCCTCTTCTCATCCCTCTTTTCTGGCTCCTCCTGGGGAACCTCAAGGCATTACTCAGTTTTGCCATGGCTGTCACAGTCCCCTGACCTAAACATCATTTAAAATCTGTGGATAGACCTTAAAAGAGCAGTGCATGCAAGACGGCCCAAGAAAGACTTTTAGCTGGTTACAAAAAGTGTTATACTTGCCAAAGGGGGCATGATGAGGGTGCCCAAACTTTTGCTTCAGGCCCTTTTCCTTTTTTGTTTTTTTGAAACTGTAAAAGACTGACATTAAAAAAGTAATCTTGCTTAAAAATATTGAAGAAATGTGTCATCCTTAACTTTTTGATTTTGGAAATCAGGTCATTTTCTAGTTTCTTAGCTACTCACAGTAAACAAAAATTTGACCAGGTGTGCCCAAACTTTTGCATGCAACTGTATTATATTACTTATAAGTAGTGATGCAATAATGTGTTCATTATTTTTGTGTTGTAGCTGGTGAAGGTGCAGCTCATTTTAATGACTTACTTACTGTTGGGTAACTTACAGTGGTATATCAAAATGTATGTGTTGATTTATATTTTGTATTATTGATCTAAATGTGCAAATTATCTCAAGCTTTATGTTTAATTTATTGAACTAAAAAAGTACAATATTACTCTTTGGAGAATAAAGACATATAACATGATTATAGGCCTGCTCATGTGAAGTACAAGTACCTCAAAATTGCACTTAAGTACTGTACTTTAGTAAATGTTATATTTATAGTTATATTTAACCACTGCAGAAACTGTATTCCACTCTAACTGGATTCACTCAATAACAAGGATAGAGCCAAGTGTTGTAAACATTCAGGGCTGAGCTCAAACCTAGGGGAGGAAGGAGCAGTGCTCCGCTGGGGAGATTTTTTTCCTATTCACAGCAGCTATATGCTCTATTTTTAACACCATTTGAGTTAATGAAATGCCTGCAAAGGTTTGTCATTTGGGAAAAATACAATAGTTGTCAAAGGAAAAAAAATCATCCTGTAGAGCCTACATTCAACATGACCTCATCACATATCCACACTAAATCAAGAACTTTCCAAATCAACGTATGACATGCAAAGTGCCCTGGGTGCAGTGGTTGTGGATGTTCTGGGACGCCAATTTCTGCCTGTTACATGCATGTCTGATTTCAAAATTAACTTAGATTTTCACAGGAAATGTACAG
>JAPZEB010041109.1:0-11184 GCA_029783705.1 Chaetodon striatus
TTGTGATGTCACAGTGAAGCTGACCTTTGACCTTTTGGATATAAAATGTCATCACTCATTTTCTCCTATTAGACATTTATGTGAAGTTTTGTCATGATTAGAGTATAGATTCTTAAGTCATGGCCAAAATCATGTTTTGTGAGGATACAGTAACCTTGACCTTTGACCACCAAATTCCAATCAGTTCATCTTTGGGTCAAAAAAGATGTTTGTGCCAAATTTCAGTAAACTTTTTTAAGGCCTTCTTGAGATATTATGTTTACGAGAAGGAGCCAGATGGAAGGTCACATTGACCTTTGACTGCAAATATTTAATCAGTTCACCCCTGAGTCAAAATGGACATATGTGCCAAAAATAACAAAAATTCTCCCAAGGCACGCTTTAGATATCACGCTCACAAAAATGGGACAGATTAAGTCACAGAGACCTTTGACTCTTGATTACTAAATTCTAGTCAGTTCATTGTGAGTTCAAGTGAATGTCTGTGCCAGCTATAACAAAGATTTATATTTATATATTCTGGTCACAAGAATAAGATAGACAAGGTCACAGTGACCTTTGACCACCAAATTCTAACCAGTTCATCATTGAGTCCAAGTAAACATTTGTGCCAAATTTGAAAAAAATTCCCACAAGACGATCTTGAGATCTAATTCATAAGAATGGGACAGATGAGGTCACAGTGACCTTGACCCTTGACCACCAAATTGTAGTCACTGCATTGCTGAGTTTAAGTGAACATTTGAACCAAATTGGACAAAAATTCCCTTAAGGTGGTCTTGAGATATCGTGTATACATGAATGAGACGAAGTCACAGGGATTTTTGACAACCAAAGTCTCAACAGTTCACTGCTGAGTCCAAGTTGACCTTCGTGCCAAATTTGAAGAAATTTTCTTAAGGTGATCTCAAGATATCACGCTCACAAGAATGGTCCAGGCATAAAAATCATCATATCTGTATGCAGCAAAAAAAATAAGACATGTTAATAAAAATGTTTTTTTAATCAATTCATTTCCTGTCCACGGTCCTGCACGTCTTAAGTTTTGCACATCCACTGCGCACCTGTGCAGCTTCTTGGAACCGACCTGCTACCTGCAACTGTCACTAAACTGACTGACCTGACATATTAACATGAGACTCATGACCTTAACAGTAGGCTAATCAGATAAGCTCTGAGCAGACTGCTGCACGGTACACACTCAACCTGTACAGGTACACAACAAGAAACTGAATTGAAAAAATAAATAAATAAATAAATAAATAAATAAAAGCGCAGCAACAAGTACAGATTGTGCAGACAGAAGAACCCTCCATGTTTTCAGTAAATTAATTTCACTTGTGTTTCCTGCTGCTCAGGCCACACACACACACACACACACACACACACACACACACACACACACACACACACACACACTTCTCCAGAAGTGTGTGTAATATTACATACAGTGTGGATACATTCATCAAATATTTAACAACAATGGGATTTAACTGTTAATCGACCTTGTGAGCTTTTCTGAAACATTCACAGCTTACTCAGAGAGATCATTTGTAGAATAGCAGCAGATCTCTAAACCTCATGTTTTATTACTTTGTTTTGAGTTTTGACTGTTTCTGAACTTCAGGAAATAAGGACAAAAGACAGATATGTAGAGGAAGAGCAGAGGTGCAGAGTTCAGAATGGATTATTAATTGGGTTTGGTACCAAACTCAGTGCTTTTAAAAGTACCAACAGAATAACATCAGTACTTCTGGGTAGCAATTCACATTAACTCAATCAGTGCTGTATTGCAGTACTTGACATCACATCTGAGTTAGAGAGAAACTCTCAACAATTAACCCAAAAATGCGAGACTGATGCCCAAATAAACACTACTACTTAAGTGTAACTCCTCCAAGACACAAGGGGGGGGGGGGTTATTTTGTGTGGTGTGTAAAATCTTATAAGGAAACATAATATTCTAATTAGAACTGAGAAATGTGGACTTGTTTTACTTTTGAAATTACAATTTTGTTATTACAGAGTAAAATACTGAAAAATAGTACCATTGGGGACAGGTACCAAATTCCAAGCGCTGGTGCCAGTATCGGTTTACATGTGAATGGTACTAAAGCCTTATTATTACCTCCACCAAGGGTTGTTGTTTGTCAGCAGGATTATAGAACAACTACCCACACAATTTTTCATATAACTTGGTGTAGCAGTGTAGCAGTGTGTTCAGATTCAGATTGGAGCTGATCTGAATCACAGAGTGCATTAACAAACAATCTTTTACTTTTGTTGACAATGCCAGACAGGGCATTTAGCCATAGGGGAGGTCTGCACATTTCTGGAGCCCCTCTAGTTTTTTAAATTATTGGTATAGTTTGCAGAATTACAACTGGTGCCAGTCTCCATATGTCAGCAGCCTCGCCATTATAGGCTACATCAAAAACAAAAAAAAAAAAGCTTAATTTTGAGACTCTCCAAAAATTCGATTGTGACATCTTCGGGGCGTCCCAGGTATAAATTAGGAGGTCTGAGACCTCCTGAGATCTCTTATATTCTGCACATCATTTTTGTCTCAGATGCTTTGAAAGCTGTGTGAACTCTGAGGCAGACCATCATTCAAGTGCCCCGGCATATGTTTAAGCTCCTCACTTGCACTTGAACAAACTTCCAGCCCTCGGGGTCAACCACTGCAAATAAATTCTCTGCACCTTAGTTTTTCAGGCCAACACATTCTTTTCTCACATTTAAAAAAATGTCTGAAATTAGATATGACTCTGTACCACACCCACAGTCTTGAACCTGGCAGATTGTGGGATAAAGGCTCACTGAACCATGTCTGATGGAGAAAGTGCTTGTGAGTGTTTGGACCAGCTCTGGTTTGCTCAGAATTAGAAAGAGTCTGAAGGAACTAAATGCATTGTTTGGTCTCCAAGAGTTCAGAACAAAGAAAATCAAAGGCATTCCAAGATCACATCCTCAGTTTGCTGCTTGAATTCAATTACCAGGAAATATCACTTTGCTAATGAATTATTTCTATAATACCAGTGATTATGACTAATCTCAGTGCTGTGTGCAGAGGACTTATAGTCTTTATAGGTTTATATTCTGATGAAAGGAACAGAAATATGTTCTGCTACAACCTATGGAGCAAAGCCTCAATTTATTTTCTGTCTGGACAAGGCTAGTGAGGCGAGACAGTCAGGCGCTATGAAATCTCCATACAAGCAAAAATCAGCTCGAGAACATTCACGTCATGCAAACTGATCTCAACTTCAGGCAGATGTTGCAACGAAGGCACTGTGTTACATAAAACTGATCTGTCTTTCTGCTGATGTGTCTGCACCCCTCTCCCTGCTAAGCCCTTCATTTCTTTCTCATCTGGAAATTGTTCCATATCACGCCATCTATCCGTCAACACCAAAGGTTGTATATGATGGTTGAAAGGGATTTTTTTTTTTTTTTTTTGTCCTCCGATACTTAACACTAAAATAACATCTCACTAACACACATACATACAAAGGTGAAGTGACTAAGCTTTAATGTCCCAGACTCTCTCTACAGTACATAACAAGCTACAAATGACTGAATGTCATTATGGGGCACTTTGAAGATGCTCTCTAATGTGATCAACTTAAGACTTGTAGGAAGATTATTCCATTGTGCTGCAGCAAAATAAAGAAATGCTTTTACCTGTCAAAGTCTTAAAACAAGATGATATACAATTTGTTGAACTACCTCTTGTGAATAGCTATGAGCGTTTCTAATCAGTAAAAGCATTTCCATAAATACACTGGCACAGTTTGTTTTAGAGCCTCACTGATGAATTGTCTGGGTTGATATACTGTATCGGCTGCTATTAGCTTATCGCAGATAAAACTGTAGTTTAGAAAAATCAAACATATGTTTGTGTCTCCATCTCCATCTTGGTCACAAATCTTAAAAAATATACTTTAGAGGAATTATATGAAAAATGTTGGTTTCTGTTTTATTTACTTATTTAGTTAAATATGGCATCAGCCAGGCGACAGTTATTTGTACTTTTAAGCTACTTGAACTATTTGAGTAAGCTCTTGTTAAAAAAAAACCCTCTTCTCATTTTTTTTTTTGCACATTCAAAGTGTGAACATGAATTAGGTATCAAGGTTACCCTTGTAAATTTGTTGTGTCTGTTATGTGAAAAGAACTCTTAAAATAATGTGGCTTGTGTAGCTGAAAACAATGTATCTTAAAGTTTATCCTCAAACTTAGGGGTTTGTCTGAAAGTCCCTTCAGAACTAATATCTGCTATCTTTAATTATAATGCCATTATAAACTGTTGTCTCTATGAATCACTGGTATATCAGTGCAATCATCTGCATGTAGATCTAAACTCTCTAATAACCATAAACAAGCAATAGACATAAAAAAGGACCCAAAACGCTGCCCTGTGGGACTCAACACACAATAATTCTAGATTTAGATAGCGTCATGTTTTAAGCAGAAGCTTGTGTGGAATTAAAGAGACAGAATTTAACTTTTTTTTTTTAAGCTTATTTGCTCGTGAGCTAATGCTTTCAACATATTAAACATAATCATCGTCCTGTTTTGAAACTGACATACCCCGTGAAAAATTTAAAGAAACCCAGTGGTAAACATTCCAGGGAGACTTGCTTTAGTTGTTTCCCTTACTAAAACATCTGCAGTACAGTGGACCTTATCAGCCATTTAGCCTCACTGGGTCCTATGTAATACTGGTCTCTTTGCAGCTACCAGAGGACCATTGAAACACTCAGCCTCAAGTGTGCTATTGAACAGATTGCATTGTGAAAGGCTGTCTGTGACTGAGATGGCTGTGATAGTCTAGATGCACATTTACACTTATTTTACCTAGCAGGGACTATTTGTCAGTTTCTGAAGTCACTACTTACCACCCATAAACTACAAGTAAAGTGTTGGTAAAAATTGTCAGCCCACTTTGACACATTTACTTAAATTAGGGTCTGATCAGATAGAGCTACACATCTGAAAGTCACTCGCACCTGCTTATACAAGCAATGTTACTGGTTGTAATTCACAGGATTCTAACCATCAGCCATTAATAAAAAGACGCACATCCATACATGCCCACTTGTTACTGTAGCAACTTCACTACCTCACATCAATTTCGTCTGAAGGAGTAGCTCAGTACGTAGGGAGTGCGTAGTTGAGCAAAAGAGGAGAGGGATGCACGATCCGAGCAGAAAAGAAATTAGTAGTTAAGTTGTCAAGTTGTAGTAAATGTACAGTGTAGGTTTTAGTTTGTATATTAAGTAATTAATAAAACTGAAGGCGATTGGCCCCGAAGTGAGCATCAGCTTCTGCCCTGGAGGCAAATCAAGGTCCCCTTTGTGATTCCCGATGTCAGAGAGCTATTAACATCGCACCAGTGAATAATGTTTTTGTTTCTTTGTTGTCCCAGGCAAAATATTGTCTATATGGATTAAAATGTATTATCCACAGTATATTGTTGCACGCAGGCAGGTGCACTGATTAAGAGCATGTGCATATAACTCTCCCACTCCCTTAAAAATAGGGTTTCCTGAAAGCCATGGGTTAATTCAAACACTGGAATTTACAATGCATGTAATGTTTTTTTGTCTAAATTTATCCAACATTTAATGAAATCTTTATTTACATTAAATGATATCTAAATGATCTAAATGTTATTTCTTCATTTAGCACACATATTTCAACAAACAGACATACAAAAAAAGAAAAATAAATCATTCAAAGCAATCTACTTGCATTATCCTGTTTCCAAAGCAAGTAATAGTGGTGCATAGTGGGTGTATCATCCACCTCAGGGAGCAGCTCTAAACTTTCAAACCATTATTTTCAATCAACCTTTATTTGCTTGAGGAAGTTATTCATCATTTAACTAAGCACAAGTGTACATAATTGGGCATGCAGCAGTGCAGCCAAAAGTCCATTGAGGACAAACAGATGATTTGCTTCCTCCTAAATCTATCAAAGGGCCAATCAGGGTGCTCAACCACCTCTGATCATCAAAAACATTTGGGATGTGAGACGTCTGCAAAGATTCTGATAACTTGCCTCTTTAAAGATTGAAATCAAGTGACTTCAATTGGACGTTGTATGAAGAGGATTGTGACTTTGCTAAAGACTGTTGATGAAAGACCAAAGAGGCATCATCAAAAGGGTTTTTTCTTTGTTTCTCTGTTTTGAATCTCAATATAAGTAAAACCAAGAAGAGAGACAGTGACCTAAAAATATTTGGGTACATACACTGATTTAATGTTAAACTTCAAGAAGACTTCTCCCTATGGAGATATAAATGTCTCATTCTATGGTAACAAAAACACAAAAATTCTTTGTAACAGGTGATTATACACCAATGAAAAAAAGATTCTAAATATTATATTCAATTTCTGCCCCTAAATCCCACACACTGGACCTTTCATATAAACTCACATTTTTATTATTCTTGTAAAAGCTTATCCTTTTGTCTCTGCAAGAAACTCTGAGGGCTTTATATCTGATGTAGCAGCCTCTTTCTGTTACATACCTTGAAACCCCTTGTTGCAAGTAGTTAATAAAAATGTGACATGGTGACACAGTACAATGTAGGCATTCTGAGGCTGCCAATATTCTCAGACATAGCCTTGTTTATATTACATATATTAGGTTTCAGAATATTGTGAGGTACACCAGGCTGTTCTCATAAACTGTTCATATGTTTTCCTACAAAAAGTAATGCACAAAAGCTGAAATCACGTGACCAGTGAACTTACAGGATTAAAGAGAGAAGCAGTCCTGAGAGGTCTTGTTAAGAGGCAGGTTGGGCAGTGGACAGGTAACAAAAATGCAGAGTTTTCCCCGGGGCTTTTCCCATGAGTTGCATGTTAGGAACTGTGTGAACTCTGAGTCATTCTAAGGTACGTCCTCACCACGTTTCTTTTCCTAAACCTGAACTCAGTGACTTTATTTGCCTAAACATAAGCTCCAAAACTTTACATTAATTACGTAACTTAACGTTAACGCCTCGTTTCCACTTACATATGTGACTGGTGTCCATAGATTCTGGAATGTATGGATGATGCCCCTAGTGTCCAACGCAAGGAAGTGCACTGATTTTATTTCGTATCAAACTCACAAATCTGACAGTATATAACGTATAACCATATTTTAGCAGAATAACATTACTCAGATTCACAATGTGTTCGCATGAGATAGACAAGTTCTTTTGATCACACAAACTCACCTGAGATTCAACACAGGCAACTGCATTGAAGAGAACAGCCTGTTAGCTAGTTAGCAGCCTATTAGATAAGCTAGCACGCTGTCATACGGTCTCTACGGTCCGAAATCCACCGCAAAAGTTACATTTTTTTAACCTACATACTCTAAATGCTGCACTGAGGTTGCAGTCTGTCCATGATTACAGACACATTCTAGATTAGAGTTCACTCTGTTGCTCAGTCAGGCCATGTGAAAATGATGTATAGAAGCCTCAGCGTGTTTATACAGATCAGCAGTGTGTGAACACTTGTTCATGTGTGATGATGCATTGTGTATGTCCATGGCATAAAACCATTTTGTATGCACGTCTTGAGTTAGCGTATGTTTGAACCAAGCCTATATATGTACATATGTTAATGAGATCGTGTTTTTACAGATACAATACATTTGTGAGCATGCATTAAAATGTGTGAAATTAAAGCGTTTACAAGCTTGCACATACATCTCCATCACAACAGCTTTACATGTATTTACATAACTGTGTCATCCTATTAAAGCCGTCTTTTATGTCATGCTATGCAGATATGTGTGCATGTTTTAGAGCTGGAAGCAGCCGCCATGATGCTGCTTTAGGGCTCCAGCAATAGCCTTTTAGATAACTTTTATTTCCTTTAACACACTTTCAACCTGGCTGACGAGCCCTGCTCCCATAACTGCCACACACAGCCTGCGTGACACACGGCTGACAGCGTTAATAAAGTGCTTCATAATTTATGCATCACTAATGGCAGCGGCCTTGTGCCACTACGACTCCCGTGTGGTCGTAAGAAATATGATTAAATCCACCATTTTACAGTGTAGGATTTCAATCTGCAGCGTTCAAAGCACTCTAGATTTATTTCGTTATCAAACGCTACAATTTTCTTACTTTGTGAACTATCTTTCCATCCATCTTTTCTATCTAGCTGTACAACATTTCCAGAAAGCCCCCTAAACTGAGCAGACCTTAGAGGCAGAGGGTCTCCTCACCTTTATAGGATGTAAAGACACCTCAGCAGCGTGGCTTTTATAGTAACAACACACACACACACACACACACACACACACACAGAAGGTGCTGAGCTTGATGGTCTATTAACACTAGGTGCTGTTTAACAAAATTCCATCACACAATACTTTGTTACACAATACATTTTACTTAAGTTGAAACGAATATGTATTACAGCCATGCTGTGCTGGTGCTGTGCTTTCAGTGGACATATAAAGATAAAGAGTTGTACTGTTTTACTCATCCCTCCATTACATGCAGGAGCACATGGAATCACTGGGAGCTAGTTAGCTGGGATTTTTGGTTTTAAGTTTTCAGACACATACAGACAATATTGCTTTTCCTTATTGTACTCTTTTGTAAAATTCCCAGTATAAATGTAATTGTAATGCCTACACTTTATTTATCATCATATAACCTTACTGTTTTCCCCTGGATATGCTGACTGTAGGATGATCAAATCCTGGACTAGCAAAATGAGTTGACAACCACTAGTTAGCTCTGAGTGTATAGAAGACTGTAGTAACCAACATTAACAAGAAATTGTTTCATTAAATCGAAATCATATTTTCATTTGTGTTTGCATGGAGGATGACAAAAAATGGTTTATGATCCAATTTTCATTCCTAATGAATAATTACAACCTTAATTAAACCTAAAATGAAAACTTGATTGACAAATACTTTTCAGTCTACTCTTATCATCAATCATAACAGTCACGTAAAGTTATTATTTTTGCAATGAGCAATGTGTAAGCTAATCTTGAAAACAACTAGTACTGCCCCCAACTGAGAATTTTTCTTGGCGACCAATAGTTGTCATTAAGGGCCATTACAATATTAATTTAATTATTAAATTATATATTTTGGGCGGTTCAACACAATGGTTTGAGTTGAAGGTGTGAGAAATAGTATCAGTAACATTGTTAACACTGTGCTACATTACAGAGAAATACAAACCGTACTAATGAACCTTCATTAATATAGGCCTGTATTTTATCTACAAGTGCACATCACACACTGAGTGAGCCACCTGTTAATGACGCTGTCAGCAAAGCAGTAATGATTGTGCTAAGTGGCTACTGAGCATGTAGTGGCTACTGAGCATTTGTAGTCAACAAATATAATAATATATTTGACCTCGGGTTGGTCCTTCACCTTCTCAAAATGATCCCACACTTTGGGATTCCTGCCCGACATGTTATTAACTAGCCTGTGTAATAACTGCAGGTACCAGACCTGTAAATTAATGTGCCTCCTGTCTGACTACTGAGTGTGGCCACTTCCTGTGTCTGTCCTTTCAAATTAAATTCCCACATGGTCCAGTCATATAGATTTTGATTTATTTTGACCTTTTATCCTTTGTTGTGCTTGTTTGTTTTGTTTGTTTTTCTGCGACCAATGAAATCTTACTGACTAATGGCCTTTACGACCTTTCTAGTTGACTAACATGTGGTAAACTTTTAGGGGGGAGCCCTAAAAAGAACATTGCAAGCTGAACTCTTACGTTTTATTTTTTTCTTTTCACTGTTTATTTGCAACTTTAGGTTGCACATTGTTAATTTGAACATAAAAATGGAGTCCATTTTTACATTCAATTACATGAACACTTTTGTCACTAGAGTTTTAGTTACTGGAAGTAATTATGCATAATCAAACATTCAGTTCAAAATGAAATAACAATTAAAATATGGTTCAATTTTGTTATACATCATGCACAGACATGGAGAGGGAAAATGCAGCTGTTTGCATTTTAATGTTTGCAGCCAAATACTTTTATACAGGTGACACTGTTTGAGTATTTTATTAAGCAAAACTACCAATATAAGTCCAGAGTAAATCATATGCAGCAGTAAGATCATAATTATATAAATCTCTGCAATAATGGAATCATACAGGGATTATTTTAAATGTAAATCATAACTGATGTGCAGTCCACTTAAAATATGCAATCCTTTTGAATGTCCTTAAATATACCATGGATGGATTTAATACCATGCTAAGACAAATGACAACCAGTGGCTGCCTGAGGACACTGTAGTGAGCACAAACTACTTCAAACATTTTTATGCTTTGTAAAGGTTTGCAATAAATATTCTACAGTCCTAACCATACCAGGGTTAAATTTAGAATCAGGAGCAGGTACAGTTAAGAGTGTTTTAACATTTTTAGTTTTTTGGGGGGGTAGGGGGGTTAATAAAAAAACTCAAGTACAATGTATAAACTCATGACACAGAAAGTGATAATGGGATGATGTGCTAGTGAGCAGCATTTAAAAAAGAGGTGAGGAAGAAACAACTTCCTACCGAGTATTTCATACTTACAGTGTAATTGTTATTAGCCACAGTTACCGGCTGCCCATCATCTGTGTAGTAGGTCTCTGTAAAGTCTGGACCTAAAAGCTCCCTGAGAAAAAGAAAAGAGAAGAGGGAAGATGATTAGATAAGATTTCACTTTAATGATCCATGTGTAATTTAGGTCTCAGCAGCAGCAGCAGGTAGAAATAGGACAGAAGACAGAAAAGTACAGTTTGAGGCCATGATCACATAGCACACTGCTTTTACACGCCAGGGACCTGATCTTTATCCATTTGCAGCATCTTGCTTTGGCTGTCCAGCTGGAACAACGACCAAGTGGTCTCATCATCATATAGTCATGATATAATAAACAGCACCAGGCTGGTAGTGCCTTGACATAAATGTAGACTGTTTCTTCTTCAGTCAGTTGATGACATTAGTTAGACTAGCTAAGTGACTAACAGCAGCTGAGTGTGCAGTTGCCTAGCAATAACAAACAAATGGTAGTGTGGTGGTTAGCACTGTCGCCTCACAGCAAGAGGGTTCCTGATTCGATCCCGGGTGCGGGAGCCCTTCTGTGCGGAGTGTGCATGTTCACCCCGTGTCAGCGTGGGTTCTCTTACAGTCC
>JAPZEB010041527.1:0-11167 GCA_029783705.1 Chaetodon striatus
TAAAAAAAAAAAAAGAAGAAGAAGAGAAACACCGGAATTACACTCAGAAATAGCAGCCAATACTGCCAAAATTAACTACATAAAAGAGGCTGAAATGTCAACATTTAACCCTGTACAGCCTGATGCAGGCCCAGTTCCAAAACCTGTATTGGGTTTAGAGGCAGCAGAAGTCATGGCTGGCGCCTCAGCAGTTATAGATGCACTGTTGGAGGAACAGCAGACTTCATTTTTTCCTTTTGATGAGAATGCTTCAGTCGTGAGGAGCATGACAGGTGCTCAGGTCCAGTTTCCCCTTTTTCATTTAGGGACAGGTTATCATCAAAGTCAACTGCTAGTCAGTCTAGGGCCAGCAGTAATGCCCAGCCTCAACCACAGCAGACAGCCTCATGTGATTCCCCAGTCATTTGCCAGGGCAGCCCAAGACCCACAGTCAACTCTGTCACAAGGGCAAATTCCTTCCACAACCAGCTCTACACAGGAAATCCACATGATCAAAATTCTGGAGAACCAAAGTAACTTGACAAGGATGCCTGTGAAACAGCAACTCCTGTCTATGTAACAGAGAATAAGCTGTCAATCTTGGTTTACTTCAGGTTCAGATTCCCAGCCACACAGTGAGAAGGACACAAAAATGTTTGTAAAAAAAAAAACGTTTTATTTTTATACCTTTTTAAAATGCAATTAATTATATAGATGAGTTCCTTTAAAACGTATCAGAATAAAACACTCCCGAGGTAATGAATCAAAATGTAGTCAGTTCACCAAAGTAATGGATCCTGAGATACCATCAGTCCAGTCCACTTAAGTCCAAGAGCTGCTCTGTGTTTTCCCTTGCATGCGTCGCAGAGGAAACGTGCTTCAGCAGGCCTGTCGATGTGCTGCAGTCCAATCCCAAGAATCCAGTGCTGGAACCTCTGGGTGGCCAATCCGCCGCTGTCAGAGGAGAAAAGCAAGATCAATGCCCAGCCTGCCTTGTAGCTGGCAAATTCAAACAAGCAATTTGTTCGTCCTTGAGGTGTCTAATGTTTGTTGTGGCATATTGGGGAGTTAAAGGGGCAAGGTCAGAGATGATTGCAAAGAATTGTCCTCGTAGGGCCTTCCTATCCTTCTGGCCTGATCTGGAAAACTGGCAGACCGGGGCGCACTTCTTTGAAGACAACCTATGCCTGGGGCTGCCAGTAAGGTGCCAGCTTCCCTTGCTCTCTGCGCTGAAAGTTGCACAAGAGCACCCGTTCACCGAGCAGCAAGGGGAGGTGTTTGGCTTTCCGATCATACCTGTACTTGTCCCACATTCGGCTTTCTCTTCTCTTTGCAGCCACATGTTTGTAGACCTTCTGCAGGGTCAGATTATGTTGGTGAACCCAGCCCTCCAGGTTGTGTCTTTAGGTTAGTGGTGGTACCCCACAACAGTTAAACAAACAGATATGGGTAAGTGTCGCTGTGCCGACCAAGAGACAGGTAATCGATTGACACTGTTGAAATAGGCACCAAGGGTGCCCTTACCTCAGGGCCTCTTTTCTGCTGGGTACAGCTTGCACGCTGTGATGCCCACTCTGGTAGGTCAAGGCCCATCCTCGGCCAGTAGAAGGTTTTCCTCAGCAGGGCTTCAATCTTGGCCACATCTATGTGGCCTGAGGTATTGTGGTACTTCTCCAACAGCTCATGGGTCTTCCCCACAGGCACCACAATTTGAGAGAGGCCCAGCCTAGTGTGACACTCCTGGGCTCTCTGCTTCAATACCCCTTCCTGGATGTATAACTGGCTCCATTCTCGTAGGAGGCATCTTACTGCAGGCAGGCTTGCTTTACTTTCCTCTTTTCAGGGTAGGCAATCTCCTGATACTCATGTCTTCACTTGGCCCAGTGTTTGGTCTTCTTCCTGCTAGTCCCTCCACTGGTCTCCAACTTCGGGGGCAGCCTCCAATTCCACCGCTGCTGTTGCCGCCTGGATTGCATTACGGTTGCCCATACCTGGATGATACTGGGCTGCCCAGCGCTGTTCAGTGGCCCCCAAGTGTGCTGTGTCCAAGTAGACAAGTGGGTTGTTATCTGTAAAAGCCAGGAATTTTTTGCCCCCCAAATAATTCTTAAACTTTTCAATAACAGCCCACTAAAGGGCCAAAAACTCCAATTTGAAAGAACTGTAGTTTTGATCATTTCTCTCTGTGGGGCTCAAGCATCTGCTGGCATAAGCAATTACCCTTTCTCAGCCACCTTGTACCTGTGTAAGCACAGCCCCCAAGCTCCCTAAGCTTGCATCAGTGTACAGGTTAAATGGCTATGAAAAATCAGCATAGACCAAAACTGGGGCACTCACCAATGCAGTCTTTTTTATTTTATATATCTATATTTTATATATTCAGAGCGTCGAATGCCACCTGGCAATCCTGGGTCCAGTCAATGGAACTGTTTCCTTTCCACATACTTGCAGTGCCTACTAGGAGGGCATTCAAGGGTGCTGCTATTTTAGAGAAGCCCATGATAAACCTCCAATAGTACCCCACAAACCCAAGGAATGATCGTACCTGCTTGATGGTTGAAGGGGCAGGTCACTTCTTGACCACAGCATTTTTTTCTGGATCTGTGGATATTCCGTCTCTGGAGATGACATGGCCAAGGTAATTGACTTTTTTCTGGAACAGGCTGCATTTATGGGGCTGCAACTTCAGTCCATGGGCTACCAGCTTTTCAAAAACCTGCTCCAGGTGTTCAATGTGGGTGTCGAAATCAGGGGAATAAACCACAACATCATCCAAGTAGATCAAGAGTGATTCATTGACCTTACCCCCCACCTGCTGTTCTGCTGTCAGCCTTTCACCTTTCAGCAGGCTTACTGGATGCTGATCATCCACTGTGACCCTGCTGGCTGGGACATCCACCTCCACCACTCCAGAGTCTGAGGTCTTCAACACCAGGTCCTTTTCCCCATGAATTTGGCTTGGGCCAATCTGGAAGACATTAGCAAGGGGGCGCTGTTGAGGAATTAAGACTGGGTAGGGATTCAGATTACGTACCCTTATGGGGAGGCGTCCTCTCACCACCTTGGCGACAGTCCGGGTCACCTGCCACTCGTCGTCCCTCTCTGGCCCCTCTACTAAGGCACAAAAGTCTGACATGTTGAAATCACATTCATCCTTAGAATACCCCTCTCAGCATTCAGGCATTTATCTTCGACTATGATGACCCCTTTACCTGGTACGGTGACACCTCCCACTGAAAAATCCAGGATGGTGTACTGGTGTAGGGGACCCGTTGTTGGCAGCTTTTAGTGTGAGCCAGTGCAGGTCTTGTGGGCTCCGTTTCTGCCCCCCACTCAGCCATTTCTGGAAAAAAGTTTCACTAAACAGTGTGACTTGTGAGGGTTTAGCGGCCTTCCCGGACTCTTCCTCGCGGGGATGTCGGGTCTCTGTGCGTAGCTGAGTTGTTCTGTGGGGAGAGCTGGCGTTTAATCTCTTCAGTCAGAGCTTCTGTCAGGGTTTCTTAAGAACAGACAATTGATCTTTCATTTCTTTCCTGAGTTCAGCTCTTACCGTCTCCCTCCACTCTTCTAGGCTAGGTGTCATTACAGTCTGTCATGGTTGTGCACTAAGACACGTGATGCACAGGCAAATTTCATCTCCAGTTCAGCTTCTAATGCTCTAGCTTCCCTAGAAACCTCACTGAAGGACACTGTGGGGTTTCTACGTACCTGCCGTTGAAGCTAAAGGGGTTTTTGGGGGGAGTTTTTCCTTATCCGCTGAGAGGGTCTTAAGGACAGAGGGATGTTATATGCTCTAAAGCCCTCTGAGGCAAATTGTGATTTGTGATATTGGGCTTTATAAATAAAAATTGATTGATTGAATTGACCATGCCAGGTCTCAGACCCAAGACAAGCTGGTCTCGAATAGTCATCTCATCTTGGGCTGAGCCAGCTGGTTCATGGTCTTGCCATGTGGAGAACAGCTCACGGAGCCGGAGGATGTAAGCAGTGGCAGTTTCCTCCTCCTGTTGGTGACACTTGAAAAACTGGGCCCGGATCTGGGCTACTAGGATAACCTGTCCATACAATTTCTTTAAATCATGCAGGATAGCTGCACTAGTTGAGTGTTTGGCTGGGTCTAGTATTAGTCTAGACTAGTCTAGTAGTCTATTATTTCTCTTTTTGCTTCACCCTCAAGTGCTCCAAATATAAAATCTATTTTTTGTTCCTCATTTAAACCCTGTGCCCTCAGCATTGCCTGAACCTCCCTGTTCCATACTGAAAATTTCATTTTACTTGGGTCACCATCAAATTTTAGAATCCATGGAACCCCCATAAACCCAGGCATCATCATTGCATTGATCACTGGCTGACTTGCAGAAGTATTTGCTAGCCTAGCCCCATTTTCTTGTGATACACTAGGCCCTAAGGCCTCAGGCTGCACCTCATTTTCATCCACCATTCTGCACTGTGTGGTGTGGTAAGGGAATCCTGCCGACAATGCCACTAAATGTAACAGAGAATAAGCTGTCAATCTTAGTTAACTTCAGGTTGAGATTCCCAGCAACACCAACACAGTGAGAAGGACACAAAAATGTTTATAAAAAATATTAATTCTTTTTATTTTTATACCTTTTTAAAATGCACTTAATTTAATAGATGAGTTGCTTTAAAACGTATCAGAATAAAACACTATGGGAGTCACGTGATGTCGTCACCCTGAGCAGTCGACCGTTGCTGAGCTCCCGCTGCTACTGAGCTATATCTCATTATTTAACTCATTTTAAAAAGTTACAACCTTACAAAAGTTTGCTTAACAGCATCCAGCTAACATGCCTAAATCTAAAACCTCCGAACCCGCGGCGAAAAAGTCTGCTAAGCAACCAGAAGCGAGACAGGCCGAGCCAGCTAGCAAAGATGCTACACCTGCTATGGATAATGGAGCCCTCACTATGGAAATATCACAATATGTCTCAGAGAGAATATCTGCGATGATGGATAAGAAGTTCGGAGATCTCACAGCCACACTGGACAATATTACAACACGACTGGAGTCTAACACGAAACGCATCACTGAAGCTGAGAGCCGAGTATCGGAAGTGGAGGACGACATGTCGGCCATTAAGTCCAGGCTAAAGGGCTTGGAGACTAAAGTGTGCGCCCTGACGGAGAGGAGCATCGATATTGAGGGACGTAGCCGCAGAGACAACATCTTAATCCACAACCTCAAGGAAGATACGGAGGGCCGACAGCCGGTTACGTTCTTTGAGAAATGGCTACCCACACTGCTGAACCTGGAGACCAAGCGGGGCATCATTAAAATTGACTGTGCCCACAGGTCCCTCGGCCCACCAAACCCTAACCAGCCCCGCGCAGTGATTATCAAGCTGCACAACTCGAGGGATAAGATGAGGATCCTCGCCGCGGCCAAGGAGAAAGGACCGCTGACACATGAGGGACAGACCATATTCATCCGACAGGATCTGGCAAGTGGAGTCAAGGAAATGAGACGTGCGTTTAATGGAGTGTGCCAAAGACTTATTGACATGAACATACGGTTTTCCATGCGCTTCCCCGCTACTCTGAGCTTCTCTCACGGAGGGAAAAGTCACTCTTTTCACTCACCGAAGGATGCACTTGCCTACCTGGACGGACTGAGTTAAGCTAGGGGTGATGTAACACTGTCAGACCTTTGATAATCTGTGAAAAGGTATGTAACAAAGGCTCTGTGTGAGGTTTTTTTTCCCCCGCTATTTTCTTTTATTCATTTTATCTTCCCCTAATTGTGTTGCAATTCGCTACAATTAACACTGATGAGGGACTCATATTAAACTGGTTGCTAAAATATAACCACGTTAGTTCATATGGTTGTGATCTTAGCTCGTGGTGAGCGGGGGAATGGTGAGGATTTTTTTTTCTATCTCTCTTTTTTTTCGTTTCTTCCCTGTCAGTGATGTTTTTGCTCGGTTTCACGTGCCCCGCTAGTTCAACGAGCCACACTACTGGCCTATTCTGGGATAAGGGGTGGTGGGAGGGTCTGGGAGTAAGGGTGTTCTGGGGTTTCTTTTACTGGGTGTTTGTTGGGATTTCATCGTTTGGGGATGAATACCTTGTTGATAATGTTTTGTCATCTTTATTTACTTATGCCATCATATATCTGACGACTCGCATGAGATGCTTCACGGAGCTGTCCTTTTTTCCGCCTGTCTGTGGTAGAAACACTGAGCCCCCTTGCCTGTCACAATGCTTTCTGTTAGATCACGCAACATTTTACTTTCTATTTCTGTCATGCTATGAGTGATCTTAAAATAGTCTCCCTTAATGTAAAGGGGTTCAATAATGTCATTAAAAGGCAAAAGATCCTTGCTTTTCTGAAAAAGGAAAAAACACAAATAGCCTTATTGTCGGAAACTCACTTAAATGATTTGGAACATCTCAAATTAAGGAGGTCCTGGGTGGGCCAGGTGTATTACTCATCGTATAACGCAAATAGCAGAGGTGTAGCCATATTGATCCACCGTAGTCTCCCGTTCATCTTAGAGAAAACTACAAAAGATAATGATGGCCGCTATGTGCTTATCTCAGGTTATCTCTATGGAGAACACATTCTCATAGGTTGCATATATGGCCCAAATTCATATGACTCTGCCTTTTTCCCTAAGCTTTTATCTGAGGTCTCATCAGTATCGACCCCATATGTTGTATTGGGGGGCGATTTTAACTGCGTGCCTGACCCAAGCCTGGACCAGTCCCCACCTAAACCTAGCCCAATCCCTCGGAAAACCCTGAGGTTGAAAGAGTTCTGCCATGATTTAGAACTGTTTGACACTTGGAGAATTATCAATCCCAGGGAGAGAGATTATACCTTCTTTTCCAATCCCCATCAGACATTTTCAAGAATTGATTTTTTCCTGTCATCCAGAATGGTTTTAGATAGGGTAAGGGAGTGCTCAATTGGCATATGCTCACTCTCTGACCACTCTCATGTAAGTCTGAGCATCTGTCCTCCTTACGCCGATCCCTCCTCTCGCCACTGGAGGATGAATCCCTCTTTATTGAGCAGTCCACCATTCATTGACTATATTACTGATCAGTGGAATGTTTTTATTGCTACCAATAAGACTCCAGACGTCAGCCCATCTCTGCTGTGGGAAACAGCTAAAGCTTATCTTAGGGGGAGTATTATATCATATACCACAGCTCAGAAAAAGGCTACTATGAAGGAACAACTTAGCCTAGAAAGTACAATACAACAGCTGGAGGTACAATTTAAAAATTCGCCCTCTAGATTTTTGTCTAAAAAACTGGAAGCAGCTCGTTCAGCCCTAAATCAGCTATTAACTAGAAAGGCTGAGTCAGCCATTTTTTTTGCAAAGCATAGGCTTTATGAGTCAGGAAACAAACCTGGACGTCTTTTAGCAAGACTGGCAAGAGGTAGAACGGAGGCAAATACGATACCATCACTTCTAGATGACAATCAGGTCAGACACTACAAAACCAAAGACATTAATAAAATAATGAGACAATTTTATCAGAAGCTTTATTCATCTGAATGTGAGTTATCTGAGGGGAAGAGGAAGGAGTTTCTCGATAGGCTATCTCTCCCTTCCCTGTCAGAGGAACAAAAGGAAAAATTAACTGTACCAGTGACTGAAGAGGAGGTCCGTGCAGCCATAGCATCCCTCAAGGGTGGAAAGGCACCAGGACCTGATGGGTTTTGTCCGGAATTTTACAAGAAATTGAGTCACCTGATAGCCAGACCACTCACTGACATGTATCTGGACTCCTTTGGGATTGGTCACCTCCCCCCAACGCTTAACCTAGCAAACATCACACTTATCCTTAAGAAAGATAAGCCACCTGATGTGTGTGGCTCATTTAGGCCCATTAGCCTTATTAATGTGGATAGTAAGTTGTTATCAAAACTGCTAGCAGCAAGACTGGAAAAGTTGTTACCCTATCTAATAAACCCAGATCAAACCGGATTTATACAGAACAGGTTCTCCCTCACAAATGTGAGGAGACTGTTGAACATCATACAGTACTCAAGTCAAACAAATCGTAGGGGACTTGCTATATCTTTAGATGCTGGAAAAGCGTTCGATAGGGTAGAGTGGGAATACCTATTTGATGCACTGGGGAGGTTTGGGCTGGGAGGGGATTTTCTTAAATGGATTAAGTTACTTTACAATTCTCCACAGGCCTGTGTTGTAACTAATGGCATACAGTCGCCACCTTTCCCACTGTGTAGGGGAACGAGACAGGGTTGCCCCCTGTCTCCGTTGCTCTTTGCGCTAGCTCTTGAGCCCCTAGCGGAGGCTATCAGACAACACAAAGACATACATGGGATGACGGTAGGAGAGACAACCCATAAAATTGCACTCTATGCTGATGACATCCTGTTGTTCCTGACAAAACCTGACATATCAATACCAACTATTCTCTCTACTATTCAGGAGTTCAGTTCCTTTTCAGGTTACAAGATCAACTATGGCAAATCAGAGGTCATGCCATTGGGTAGTCCGATTGATCTGACTTCACTCGCCAACTGCCCCTTTAAATTGTCTCCTACAGGCTTCACCTACCTTGGAATAAAAGTCTCACCAAACCTGATTGAGTTATGGAAGCTTAATTTCTCTCCCATAGTAACTAAAATAAAGAAGGACTTAGATAGATGGCACGATCTCCCCCTATCTCTTATGGGGCGCATTAGTTTAATTAAAATGAACGTATTCCCCAGATTATTATATCCCCTACAAATGCTACCCCTGTGGATCTCCAAGAAGGTTGCTCTTGATGTAGAGAGGGCGTTCTCTAGATTCATATGGCACGGCAAGAGGCCCAGACAGAAAATGAAAACATTAAAGTTACCTACAGACAGAGGGGGCCTTGGCCTGCCAAATATAATTCTTTATAACTGGGCATGCCACGCTCGCTTTCTATGGGAATGGTTACATGCTCATCTTGAATCCAAGCCCTGTCTAGATTCATGGTCCTCTTTGCCATCCTCGCTATGGAGCTTGGTCATGAGTGATAAGAAAAAGCTACACAGGGATATCAAGAACAATCCAATTATATACAACACAATTAGAGTGTGGCAGGAAATCTGTAGATATCTGGGCAGAGGGAGTTATACTTCATTCTTGACCCCTCTTACGAGGAACCAGGATTTCCCCCCAGGCCTCCATCCCAATATCTTTGACATATGGCATGGCAGTGGGGCACGTGTGATTGGAGACTTATACGACAATAGGATATTAATGACTTTCCAACAACTGCAGTCCAAATTCAATATCCCTAAAGAACATCATTATGGATTCCTCCAGGTCAGGCACTTTGTTGGATCCAAGACCTTACCCCCTCTTGATCCAAGCATGTACAGTGATGTTGAGAGGTTCCTTACTTCCCGAAAAGGTCTCACCTGTTTTATCTCTTCCTTCTATAAACAGCTATACTCTCTTAGCACAAATGATATCACAAACATTACACAGAAGTGGGAGAAAGATCTAGACACAGAGTATATCGAGGATGACTGGCAGGAGGCCATTGAAGTGTTTAAATCCACTTTCACATGTAATAGATTGAGGGAAACACAGTATAAAATATTACACCGTTTACACCTTACCCCATACATACTTAACAAGATGGACCGTCAGGTTTCACCTCTGTGTAACAAGTGTCATAGAGGGGTCGGAACATATTACCACTACTTTTGGCAATGTAGATTAATAAAAAGATTTTGGGGTACAATTTCGCAGGAAATCAGTGGAATTCTCCAAGCAAAGGTGGGGAGGGACCCTGGCCTTTTCATTCTTGGCCTCCCATCTAAGGATGTGACTTTGACCCGGTTAAAGTTTAAACTATGCGACAAATTGCTACTACTGGCCAGAAAATGTATTTTAATTAACTGGATCAATGACAAACCACCTACTGTCACCTTATGGTATAGGGAGATATTCCGGGTTCTCCCCCATGAAAGACTTAGCGCAGCTGTGAAGGGTAATGAGAGGTCCTTTAATGAAATGTGGGCTCCTCTGCTTAATTATTTACCTGACGAATTGTCTCAGTTAGTCATGAGGGGTCAGTCTTCTTTACAATGGTCACGCCCACCTGTGATAAATCCATAAGTGTCATCTTTTACAGTTTGGCACTGACACACTACCATTTTTTGCTGTTTCATGCTTGCTTTGATGTGTCACTGCTCACTCTGTAGGATGTCAGTGTGGCTGTGACTACATTAATGGATGTTGTGTGTGTATGCAGAGCAATATGGGGAGGGGCTTCTGTCTATGTTGTGAAGGTGGAGGGCAGGCAGTTAATTTACCTGCTGAAAACAGATGGATGGCTTCTTTTTTTTTTTAATTATTATTTATTTTACCTATCTCTGTTACTGACATGATGGCAAAATGTAAGTTTTTTGTATTTCTGTTGAAAAACAATAAAATCTGTTCAAAAAAAAAAAAAAAAGAATAAAACACTATTGAGGTAATTTATCAAAACATAGTCAGTTCATCAAAGTAATGGATCCTGAGATACCATCAGTCCAGTCCACTTAAGTCCAAGAGCGGCTCCATGTTTTCCTTTGCACGCATCACTGAGGAAACCTGCTTCAGTGGGCCTGTTGATGTGCTGCAGTCCAATCCACAGAATCCAGCACTGGAACCTCCGGGTGACCAATCTGCTGCTGTCAGAGGAGAAAAGCAAGATCAATGCCCAGCCTGCCTTGTAGCCGGCAAATTCAAACAAGCACTGGCAACACTGAGCAACCACTTTCTTTTATACACCGTCATGTGTGCCCATCAACAAAACATGCTGCTGCTGCTCCACCGTTGCCCTCTGGACCCAACGCCCTCAACACAAATATAAACAGGACTCAGACATACTCGGAAATAGCGTGCATTAACACGCACACAGCCAATGAGGAGCAATAATCTGCGTCATAGATCCAGCCTAATGGGAAGGGAGTGCAGCTCATTTAGTAGCAAACTGACATAGCATCCTGGTGCGAGCCCACCAAGAGACTTGGCGTCTTCCTTATTAGGAGTGGGAGGAACAACCGGCGAATGAGATTGCTGATGTGATAAGGCTCAGCAGGTGTGCCCATTAGCAAACATGTGCCTTGTTGACGTTTGTAAAAGACAGTTCATGAAATGTGATGTCAGAGTGAGACATCCTCATGTTTTTGCATGCTGTACTTTTGAGTTGGCAT
>JAPZEB010041620.1:0-11164 GCA_029783705.1 Chaetodon striatus
TTCAAGTTTATTTGTGTCTGTTTTTAGTCGTTTTGTTTCTATTTGTAGTTATTTTGTGTCTCTTTGTAGGTATTTTGCATGTCTTTGCCGTTTTGTATCCCTTTAAATGTCAATTTATGTCTCTGAGGTATATTCATGTTTTTTTTGGTTGTTGAGTTTAGCTTTGCGCTCATTTTGTATATTTTTTTTTCCTTTCAACAAATTTTTTTTTTTTTTTGTTGGTGAGCACGAAAGTGATAACCAATTTAATATCATTTTTAATTTTGGTGAATTGCAACCACTTTCGTGTATGAAAGTGTTTCTGTGTCTGCTGTATTTGCAGGAAGAGATGTTTTTATTTGTCTCAAGGCTGCATTGTTCACATTAATGAAGAAGACTGTCATTTGCCTTCAGATTTTCCATTACAACTGTTAGTCAATTCTTCAGTCACACAGTGAATTTCAGCAAGATCATTTAGTTTAACTGCCAGTTATGATTCTGGCAGATTGTAAAATCTGAAATGAGTCCTAACACTTTATTACTTTATTAAAAATGGGGCTTGTAGCATCACAGTTGGTGACTAAACGAGCTTTGCAAGTCTGGTTCCAAATTACCAAACTGGAAGTCATGTGAATTTCCAAGATATTTTGACAGCTGCGTGTGAAGCATTCCCGCCTTTGATAAGTGCACACAATGCTTACTGGAGGATGTTCTGAGTGTAGAAAAGTCACCTTCAAAATAAGAGGGAGCGCAGGTGGAAAACATCATGTCGGGCCACTGTGCATCCTGACTCAAGCATTTTAAATGTGTAGCAAGTCGTGTGAATATTATGTCGAGTCAGGCAGCTGCGAAACAGCGTGGGAAGGCAGAACAGGGATATCTCACCATCATCTCCTGACACACGCAGGGCGAAGCAGGTTTACTCCTCAGGGGCCATGACAAGTGACAAACAACTGACGACGAAGGCGTCTGTCTAAAAAAGAGCTCTAAAAATGCACAGCAGTGCAATCTATCTGTCAAACAAACAGCACCCGATATTAATCGTGTGACGCAAAAATATGACTAATAGGGTATGTGATTACACGAAGGTAAAATAAATACATCAATAAATCACACTGTGACTTAAATGACAAATGGATTGAACTGATGAAAAGTGTGATTATTTTTCTTTCCTTTCTGTTAGTTGATGAAATTAATTTAAATTCAATTAATTATATTTTCACATCAATCTTTATTGGCTATTAAGAAAATATGAATAATGTCAACACTTGCACTGTTACATTTTTTAGCTTGTTATTAGCTTGCATATGTCATTGATCAATGTTTCAGCTTAGCGCAGTTAAATGGAACTTAAAATCAGGCACATGCACAGATAGACCCCAGGTGGTGCTCAAGCATCTGCCCCTTTGACCTCTGACTACATAAGTGCCCTTTTTGCGAGTGTCTTTTTTATTTTTAATTCCTTTTCTGATTTGATATTTTAGTTACATTTGGCCCACGCCATCAACTCTCAGTTAAAAGCATGCTGCATTTGAGTTTTAATTCTGCAAGACTGCAGGAGCTCCTGCCCCTCCCCCTTCGACTTTCCTTGTCACAGCCACCGCAGTTAACGCTCACAAAGCGAGTGCCCTGCAGAGCAGGATCCACGTCTCTCTGACCTAACTTCATAGGCAGCAAGGTAATGATAGTGTTTGCCCAAAGCCTCAGCATTGTTTGTCACTGCTGTGAAATTAAACAACTATAAAAACATCTCAATACAGACAGACTAACTTAAGCAATAACCCACTATTAAGCTTAACAACAAGCAAGCTAGTCTGGTGTTAAATCACAGCGTGTGCCTCCAACTCTCTGAGAGGAGACAGATGCTGAATTGCTTTCCCACTTCTACATGTCTTTATAAACCAAAACTTCACGGCTCTGATAATTCTTCTAAAGAAATCTGACATGTAGTTTGGTGCTTCAGGAAGATTGTGTGTGCAAAAAGTGCAGCAGGAGGAGAGGAGCGTGGAGCTGCAGCCACTGCACGCATCAGTTCTTTCAACACATTCTAACCTTATCACTTAACATTTGGTCATGGCCTTTCACGCCCAAATATAACCTACAAGGTACCCTATGTGCGTCGGTTGGTGACGTTCTGGGATGTCGTGTCAACTTCTGTTTGTTACATGCATTGTCTGTTTTCAAAATACACCTCTGTTTTCACAGGAAATGTATAATTTGCATAAAGTCTCTTTCAAAGTAAAAGTGCTACATCAGTACACCGCATCCTGGGCTTTTTGTCCCTTCAACAACAAATGCACGTGGTTACAGTTAGCCAAAACATACACATGGTTGGGTGTGAAAGTTGGATGCATCCATCACCACTCCCCACCGCCCTACTTTTACTTCCACTGCCTTAAATTTTGTTGTCGTCCCACCATGGTTCCCCCTGGCACCACTGGGAGCTGTTAAACAATAAAAGCAACCTGCCATGAATAATGCCGACGTGAAAGGACGGCTTTTTTTGTAGGTGTCTGACGTCAGAAGTCAATGATGAAGCACTGAATTTTGAAGACTTCAGAGTTAGACTGGGTTGGTTCTTTGGGATTTATTAAGAAAGTTTAAAGCATTTTTAGAAGCCTTAACTGGATCTCAGGTTAAATGAAAGTGCTCTGATGTGATCTGATCCTGTACACTAGGGCGTGTAAAAAAAGACACATATTGTAGGAGGCTGAATTTGATGTAAATAAAACAAACCTCCCCACAAAAGACTCCTTTTCTCTTCAGCACTCTGTGGATTTCATATCTAATTGAAGAACTTTGACGTAGAAATCATCTTCAGAGTGTGTCTGTGTGTCAGAGCAGTGTCAAGACACTCTCAGCATAAACTGGTGCAGAAAAATTCACTGAATGCAGGAAATTAAGTTTTTGATGCTCAAAATTTCCTGGGGGAGAAGCTCCATATGTGCCCCCACCAATGTTTAGACAGATTGACACCCCTGTCTGCAGAACTGTAAGGGTATTGAAATAAATAGCCTAAATAAACCCAAGTAAAACATGTGCTACCGTATGTGCTACTTCACCCTGGTCTTGCTTTGAAATCGTCCAAAACCACTGCTTGGTCAGTGACCTCTGGCGTCAGACACTAAAAACAAAGCCATCCTTTCAGCGCCGCAGATACAGGGCCACTCACCGTTATTGTTTAAATTCCCACGCCCATGTCAGGAGGAAATTTAAGGTAGCTGAAGTCCAAGTAGGGTGGGTGGGAGAGATAGTGGATGGGTCCAAGAACCACCAACTTTCACCCGGCAGGCTGGTGTAAGATTCACGTACGATTGTTAAGCCAAACCCTGTCTTTTTTTCCTAAAACCAAGCACGTGCATTTGTTGAAGGAAAAAACATCAATATGCAGTGTTGTACCAAGGTAGTACGTTTATTTTGAAAGAGACTGTATGCAAACTGTACATTTCCTGTAAAAACAGAGGTGTACTTTGAATACATGCAATGCATGTTACAGGCAGAACTTGACATAGCATCCCAGAACATCAACATCCAACGCAGCCAGGGTACCTTGTACGTTGTATCTCAACGTGGAAAGTTCACAACCACACGTTGATATGTGACGGGGTCGGACTGAGAATGTGTTGGTGACTTGCTTTCTTTAATAATTCTGAGAGGGGTGCCTTTTTTCTTTTGCTTGAGCACCAGCCCCCCAAAAACTGTCTGTGCATGGCGCCTGAGTTTACCACCGTAAGTTTATCATTAACCCTTCGTTGGCTGTTTGAGGGCACTCCTTTTGTGATATAATTGGACGTTTTTGACTCCATGAGTTGTCGAGGAGTGCCCGAATGTAGTAGTCTGGTCACAGATGTAGTCTAGTTAACATCTGTGAGGTCAGACCATCTCATTTGGGGAGGCAGCACACTTTTGTAGCCTGACTGTACCTCAAATTCACACCAGACTGGAGATGTCAGCGGCATTTCAGCGCTAATGAAGCACTGATCCAAAGCTTACAGCAGGCCGACAAACTGACTTCACCAAATCTGACTAATACTAGAAATGCAATAAAAAAAGAAATGTTTTTGTGGACTCCATGGCAGTGTGGATTAGAATAAGGCTGCCAACAATTCCTGGTATTCTACAGGACTCTATATAATGAGACAGTAGTGGTACAGTGTATATGGTGAGAGGAGAGAAGGGGTTTTAAGGTTGGCCTTAATCAACAGTCCACAGACATTTTTTTTCTTTCTCTAGCTACTGTCTTTTGTAGCTCCTGTGTTACACACAAGTTTCTGTGGTATGAAGTTTTTTTCCACTCCCACGTTCTTGTTCTTACAGCACTGTTCATCGAACACAGTGCAGACTCTCTCTTTTCTGATCTGCTCTCCTACAGCTGCATTTCAATGCTGCTAATGCTAACTGCACACTTCCTGCTGCTACTACGAATTAAAAGCTTTTCACTGCAGAACCACAGAATCGATTTTTGCGTGTAACTGCTCCGAAAAATGTAGTATTGTTACCAAGCACTCGAATAGGAGTATGGTCTGCGTGACATGACAGAAACATTTTGGTCTTTCTTTGGTCAGTGGGTCAGTTTAAAACAGGAAGCGACAGTGAAAGAAGACGCAAACATAGTGAACTGGTTCCATGATGTGCAGCAAGCAACAGATGCTGTCTGTAAACTAACACACCTTCAGCTAATTTAGGCTGTGGTTGGGTAAAACCACTCATGCAGTGAATGCTTTGTATGGCTCTGATTGCAGTTGCTCATGGCGGGGCTCAGGGCAGCCAACCAGCCATACAGAGAGAGGCAGTAATTAAAAACCATGAAAGCTGTAAAATTGAATCAAAATCACTTAAGCTTACCTTTTGTTTAACATGTCAGATGTCAATGCCCAGGATGTGCCTCTCTTTCTGTGTGTATTTTATTTTTTTATGACTTCATCGGAAAGTCCCCAGTAACTTTGTATTTTTATTTTATATAGTTAAATGACTGTTAAGTTTTTTCCAATAATAATGTGATATGTGATAATTACTTAATATTTTGTCAGCATTGTTGTTACTGTCCCATTTTTTGATACGCGATAGTAATTTTCTTGAATTAAGAAAAAAAAAACTAAACGGTACACTACTGTCAGTACGGTATCGTACGGTACGATACGATAGGGAAATTTGTCCTTGACTCAGGAGCTGCACAGGTATTGCTGCCTTACACCATAAAAACGTAAAATCACGTACTGCACATTACAGTATTGCAAATCAGCCAATAATATTAAATTAATATGAACATAATTTTTCTTTAATTTAAAAAGTAGAATTATTGCCTCGCAGTTGTACTGTATGCCTCCACAAACCAGTCAAGACGCAGTTACAGTTTACATCCAGCAAATTCTAATCAGCTCATGCTTAAGACAAAGAAATTCGCTCTTGATATCGCATTCACAAGAATAAGACAGACAAGGTCACAAGGTCACTGTTAGAGGTCTCAATCTCAATCCGGGCTGGATGGGTCCCTAAAAACCAGACAGGTCGCTCCAGCACATGGGCTGAAAATGTGCGGCGTATAATTGTATCTTCTCTGGAGGAAAAATACAGCGTGGAAATCAGAGAGAAAATAGACCAACTCGGAGATCCACCAAATCGGTCCTCAGTTGGTGCTCAGTATTTTATGCTTTGATCTAGGGCAGACCTGGTTTGGTTGGGTTGGTTTGGTTCGAGTTGTTATTGTTTCCACCTGTTGAGAACTCTAGTCACAGTGACCTTTGACCACCAAACTCTTGTTTAGTAAAAGTGGACATTTGTGCCAAATCTGAGGATACTCCCTCAAGGCGTTCTTGAGTTATCGCGTTCACGAGAATGAGATGGCTGGACAACCCAAAAACATAATGCCTCCAGCCACCTCTATGGCCAGTGCAGAGGTACAAAAAGGAGAGAGAGGCTGCATTATTTACGTGTTGTTTCTGGGTCTCTTAAGTTCTGGCAGCTACACAACCAATTATCAAACACTCATTGTTTTCATCTAGCGTTTGTGTATGAATGAGAGTCAACAAACTGTAATCAAGAGAGATGGGAGTCTATAAGATGCTGACAGTACTCGTGTTGAGCAGTTGTTTGACACACTTCAGGCCAGACTGGCAAAAAAGGAACAATGAAAAATGACATTTGGCAGTCTCTGGAGACAATGTTAATGATGGAGTGAAAAATGTCAGTGGGCGTGTTGCTCGTCTGCAAACATGCATTCTCAAAAACACTTAGACGCTGTAATGCCTGTTGACTAAACTCAGTGTTGGCATACACTGCCAGCTGTAACTAACAGTCACAGAGGCTTTTGAACTTCGAGTGGCATCAGCTATTGTAAGACTTTTTATATGCAAATCAAGAGAGCTGTGCATATCAATATACAGCGAGTGGATAAACAGCAGCCAACAGGCCAGGGGTACTTTTTTATTTTATCAAAGGTCCGCTTAGGAATTTACAATAAGGCCAGCGGTCTGCAACAGTGCCAAAGAAAACTACCAGCAGGGTCGATTAGAGCACTAAGACTGAATGCATTACTGTAGGACGATACCAAAACAAGCTCAAAGCTCAAAGAGGCGAGAACCCTCGTAGAGCTGAAAAAATCTGTGATCATTTGTTGCGGTGTCGGCACCAAGAGCCCTTTCACATTAAAGGCTTTATAATAATTTTATTCCATCTTAATTTTGAACAAATGTTGATTCAGCAGCTCTCAGAGCCTGAAGCTGGTCCAGGCTGAATCACATCCAGCAGGAAACAGACACATTGGGATGCAGTCTGTTGGGTTTTCTGATGTTGTCCGTAGTTTCTGGCAGGCAGCTGTGAGCGACAGTCAATACTCCATCACTAAAAGTTTTGTTTGCTAGGCTTTTGTAGAGTGCATTTACTTAAACTTGTGTTTCTCTTGGGGCTTTCTTTGCTCTAGTTCCACTCCCTCCATTATGAAACAAATAACTCATGAAACACTTTGCCGAGGAGCCTCCACAACAGTGGCCATAATGCTACTGCTCCGCTACCAGAGCCTCACACACATCAGAACTCTGAGTCCTGTTTCCTCAGATAACCCAACATGACCAGGACGTCATAAGAATATCAACTACAGGCCTGCTTTTCATTCATGATTAAATAAGTTATTATTTGGAGTACATTACTGATGTCTCAGAAACACGACAGGCAACAAATCCCTCATTTTGATTTTTGAAGTTACATGCAGAAAAATACTTTAGCAACATAACGAGTAGGCCTGGTAGTACACTGTAGCAATGGCAATAATACAGTGTAGCATTGTGTATTTATGTGTCAACACAGGGAAGCATTTAAACGTCCCCTTCTTATAAGGTCTTTTACTGTATCAAGTTTTAAGTCTTTCTTAAAAACAAGTGAAAATAAATCTGCTAACATAGTATGAATATTTCAGGCTGTTTTTCAACAGGTGTACTTCATTCAAATTTTTTCTACAGTTAATTGAGTTCTTGCCAGAAAACATGTTTGCATTGTAAGTTTCTGCAGGTTACGTTACATTTGTATGTTATTATAAAAAGGATACATTAAAACTTGATATTTCCCAACAATGCTGTGAAGAAGGTGTGGTAAGGTTTAGCCACAAAAAACTCTGTATGGTTAGGAAAAGATCAATGCCTTGGCTTAAAACCAGGGGTATCTAAGTGGAGGGAAAGTGTGACTGATTACCAAGGGCCCAGTGGGAGGTGGGCCCTTAAAAATCCTGGAATGAAAAGTTCAGTTCAGTTTGCAATCTTTTATTTCTTAGTAAAAATTGGTTGAAAGACTAAACTTTGTATAAAAAAAAAAAAAACAAGTGGCAGCATTCTGAGTGTAGTAAATGGCACCATCTTTAGTTTCATGAGAGTTCTTCTTTGAGCACAGGTGAAGTCTGAGGTGGTAATCTGAATCATTCACAAGGCCCCTCCCACTCTACGGGCCCCAGCACAACCGCACTGCTTATATTTACCCCTGTGTCAGTTTAACAGTAAACTGAAGATGTTTTCGACACAAAATCACAAATATTTGCTCATAAACTGAAAAAGTACATCTCTATATTTCAGTGAGGTCACTACTTATCTTTAGATGTTTTGTATTTTTGTCTAAATGTGTGTAAATATTCAGCATCTACAGGAAAGACCTCCTGAGGATGAGTCAGAGTACGTCTGCATATGTTCCTCCCTTTAATGGACCCAGTGTGGTGTCACCTCCATCATAACGAGTCACAGCTCTTTTACTGTAAACCTCATGACCTCATACTCACAGGAGGTCATTCACATGTGTGTGTGTGTGTGTGTGTGTGTGTGTGTGCTCCATCAGGAGTACACGCCTCACAGACATAACCATATGAACAGGTATACAGAAACACGTTGGGGCTGTACAGTGACGTCAGGACCTCCAACATCCATCAAAGATTAATGATGTCAAAGATGTTTTTTAATAACAAAGAAAAAAGCTCCTTTTAACTTCAGATCATCGTCATCAGATTCAGACATTTGCTTTCTGTATTCAGAATTATAATTTAAGTGTGTTGGATCACTGCAGAGACTCTGATGCACAGGATGTAAATTAAAACAGACGTGAAGACAGTTTAAGTTCATTACTCCTCACTCGCTCTTCCTGGGTTTAAATATAAATCATCCTTTATGTTTTGAGTGCTTCAGGAACATGGTTGGAACTTTCATGAAAGTATGAGGAGTTTAAATGTTGGTAACACACATAACATCAGCAGTTTACATGATTCCTAAGCACTTCCTGTGTGGTCCCTGGTCGATTCACATATAAATCAGGAAACATATGATTGTGTTTCTGTATGTCGACCCCGATGACGACCTCACTGACGCTCTTACTGTAATAAAAGTTGTTCTCACTGTGATTCGACCCGTGTTGTTTTTAGGAAGCTGGAAGCGTCACGTTTCTCAGTTGCAGAGTTCAGGGTCACTTCCTGTCGTCTTCCTGGTCACTGACATGTCTGGGTGAGGGTCAGAGGTCAGGGGTGGATGCCCTGTGTGCTGCTGCGGGAAAAGACAGACAAGATGGAGGAAACAGAGGAGGGACAGAAGGTGGGAGACACAAGAGATGGACAAGAGACACAGCTCATAAAATCTGCTGCAGGAGGAGCGTCGAAACCAAACACATCCTCACTCCGACCTCGTCACACATCCACGTTTGGTCACGGACTTTTTATGTTGAGATATGGCGTCCAAGGTACCCTGGGTGTGTTGGTTGTCGACGTTCTGGGACGCCGTGTCAACTTCAGCCTGTTACATGCATTGTCTGTTTCCACAGGAAATGTGACGCTATGGGACAGAAGATTTCTCATTTGGCAGCTTCAGCTCCTCCATCCTCGTGTCTCTTCCTCGCCTCCTTCGCTCGCATCTCCCGTGGGTCGGACAAAGACGTGAGAGAGGAAGCAAGTGAGGCAAGCGAGGAGACGCGTTAGCACGATGAGCTGAACCCACAGTGACCACCATGTCTCGACTCCTGACACCTGCTGGGCTCCGTACATCTGCATTCATGAAAGGAGGGAAACACTGGCTTCACAGTCCTCAGATGTCCTCAGCAGTGCCACAGTGTGAACCCAAGGACCTGAAACACACACACACACACACACACACACACAGTGTCATTACAGCTGATTGGTGTTAAACAGACCGACATGGCTGCCAGAAACCACACTGCAACACTTCTCCTCTCGTCTTTCTCTCATTTCTCTTTTCTCTCCTCTTTTCTTTACATCTGTTGTCCCTCTTGATTTCAGTTTTATTTTCTTTCCCTTTCTCTCCTTTCTTTGTGTCTTCTCCAAGCCTTTCTTCATGCATGTAATTTTCACCCTTTAAACCTCTTTTCATCTTTTCTCCTTAATTTCTTGAAACTTAATTTCTACGTTTTTTCCTTGTTTCTCAGTTTTTATTCTCTCGTCTATTCCTATTTTCATCTTCTGGTCTCTTGTTTTCCTCCTCTGTCTCCATCTTTCACCTCTCTTTACTTCACCCACTGCTGAGGCCGACGGGCTCCACACAGATCTGTCATTCATAAAACAATGTGTAGGATCCATACCAAAAATGTACGTACAGAAAAAGGCCAAAAATGGCATGTGCCAAAAAATACTTGACGATTTTAACGTCACCACCCGCGTCGCCAATTTCCCGTCTCCAAGATGTTCGCAAGCGTGGGTCAAAGTTTCTCCAACTACGTCTGTTTTTACAGATCACACCTTTTGAGTAGTTTATAGCTACAACACAGGAGGCTCCAGTTTCAGGACCACAGTTCTAGCATCCTAGTTTTTCGCCACAGCGGCACCCATCAAATTGGACAACCAAGGACAGCATTTCAAGTTTTTAGACAACAGACAACAAACAAGTGTGAGCACTGAAAGTGAATATGGGTGGTGGTGGATGGGTCCGACAAACCCTGGACTTTCACCTGGGAGTTCGGTGATTGCTTCCCATATGGCACCTGTTTAATTCGCCGCTGGATGGCGTCAGGTTGCAATGCTACCGGTAAACCCCGGACTTTCAGTCTGGAGCCTGGTGTTTACTTCCTGTACAGATGTAGGACTTCAATCTTTAAATCTTACTTTAAATCTAATCGCATGCTTTTGCAGCACATCAACAGCAGATGCAGGAGGAAACCTAGCGCATCATTTGTAGACATGAAAATCTGATATGTGACGAAAAAAATTAGGAATGGCTCAATGGTCATAGCTCTCTGTTGCAAAAAGAATAAATGCTCTTGCTCTTGTATTTTTTAATTGATTCTAAACAGGATCATGAAGATAACAATCCTCCATTTTCAGAGACTTAATACAGCTGAAAGTGAAAACAAATTAAAACAGACTTTCGTTGTCTTCTACTTGATGTATTTTAGCAGTTTCCTGATAGAAAGTGAGCCAAACGTAGCTACCACGGAAAGCCAAAGGTGGGCTAGCTGTTTCCCCTGCCTCCAGTCTCTATGCTAAGCTAAGCTAACGACATCCTGACTCTGCACTTTAAACCAGTTCCTGTAACAGCAGCCTGAAATTCTGCGTTCACCTCCGAACACACCCAGATTTATCGTGTGGTGTCGAGGCGCGCTCGTCCAGTCCAGGTCCAGAGACCACAACCCAACCAACATCTAGGTCACACACACACACACACACACACACACACACACACACCGCAGCTGTAAGTGCTTCTTGGCAAAGATGCAG
>JAPZEB010041664.1:0-11163 GCA_029783705.1 Chaetodon striatus
GAAATACAATCATTTTTTTTATTTGAATGAATATTACTTGTTTAAAAATTAGGCTTCAGATAACATATCATTCATGTTCTAGCTCCAACAGATAATGCTTCACAGAAAGAGTGAGTTCCGACATTCAAGGATTACAGCACCTGACATACCGACACAACACTACTTTATCCTGTTAAGGAATACTCAAAACCTTATTATTTTTCATGAAAACCCTTTTGATTCTTTTGATCTGTGGACCCTTACAGACTAAACAAATATGAATAACTTGCAGGACAATTGAGGAATGGACACATAATTTGAGGTAGCCAGTAACCTGGTTTAATGCGAAGAACTTGGCAGCCAGACCGTTTATTTCTCAAGATGTGTAGCCACACCAGGCTAGTAAAAAAGGCTGGGTGTTTATTTGGGACTAGGCTTTAATTTAAGTTTTATGGTAGTCTAAAATATGATACAAGCATTCAGTTCTCAGCAGTTTTTGATAGTCGCTGTCAGAGACTACTTCAATCAGTGCCAAAAGGTATTGAGGCTGGATTTCCAGCACTAGTTTATTGATAATTGTACAATATGTTAATCTTGGATTTGTGCTTTCCATTTTCAGAGCGGTGGGAAAGAAATCTTAAGAACAAAGACATTGCACAATGTTTTTGGAGGTGTATGAAACAAAAGTTTAATGTAAACTGCACAGATTTTAAAAGCCTGCATCAACACACTGGAGCAGCAATAAGTAGCAATAGTCTGAAGACTCACAGTGTACATTAATACCATGCCGCTCTGGACTAACAAATCATTTTAATTGCGATTCTGGTGAGCCATTCACCATGCACCAATACCTCATTTTATTTGGTCATGCATTCACAATGCAATTTAGGGTCTTCTCTTTAAAATGACAACTGCGCAAAATGCATGTGTCTGCATGATAGCATCATTTCCCAAACCCCTCAACACCTCTGAGTGGCCAAATAAAAAACTCATTATGGCTGCTATGAAGGAACAGAGGTGTAATATGTGATCTTATTACACACAAAGGAAACTGTGAAACATTTTTCAGTCTGTGTGTCTGTGTGTGTGCCCGATGTCTTGAACATTTGCTTGTTTATTCTGCTGAATGATTTAGCGAAGGAGTTGAGATGTTTTCTGTTTTGTTTTGTGATCTCTAGCTCTGCAGGAAGCTTAGAAGTTAGTCACCCAACAGTGATGAGAAAGAGACGTCGTACGGTTCAAACTGGCATCCTCCTGCAACATGACGGCAATAAAACAATACAGCGATGAGCCGGGGACGATCGCATCGCTATGACAACAGCTCTCTGTGGGAGCAAGGGACTAACAAAAGCTATTACATAAAGAGAGACGTGAACTCTGCTGTCTTTGTGCAGAGAGCAGTTAATACATGGAAATTAAACGCCTTTCTATGATGTTACTAAATTACTGTTGTGGTTCGGGAGTTTCAAATAATTCAGCGGGGTCATTGCAATAACCTTTGAATGTGTGTGTGTTGTGTGCCAATGTGAATAATGGTGTTAATGTTTCATAATGAAGGCTCTGTATTCACCTTTTCCATCAATACATAACCATTTATTCATCAGATCTATATTCCACATATTCCACATTTTTAGATCAACACTACAAGCAAACCTACAACCATATGCCGCTTCTCAAGCTGATTCTTGTTTTTTCCATCACAGATGCTGACCACCAACAGCTACTGGTGGACTGGCCAAAGAGGGTAACAAAGCACTCTTGATGAAGAGGAGGCTCTCTGTGGAGCACAACCTGGAGTGTGCAGGGCTGGAGCCTTAAAACAGGATACAGCAACAACTTGTCTGCACTGGTAATAGTGAATGCAGCGAAGAAGAGGAAGGACAGTATCAATAATTTCAGCAAGTGCAGTAAAAGTGCTCTTGAAGCTTGAATAAGATCTGTACTGGGCCCCTTAAAGGTCCAGTGTGTAGGACGTGGGAGGGAATTAGTGGCATCCAGCTGTGAGGATTGCAGATTGCAACTAGCTGCATTTCCTCCAGGTTATAATTCCTTCAGTGTTCTTTGATCAGGAGGTTTTAACCAGGAGCCAAAATGTCCACAGAGTTCTCTTCCTCCAAGTAATTTAAACGGTTAAAAACACTGAATAAAACAGTTTCACGTTACATATCAATGTTTCTCTAATGCTGTTTGCCATGACAAGTAGTTTAACACCTGCTAATGTGTGCTCACCTTTTTCTCTGATAACTTAAGATTCAAACATTTAGGAGGTTTTAAGCAGGAGTGGAGTTATCCACAGAAGTCTCCTCCTTTCCAAAACCAAAGGGCCTGGTGATTTTAACAGGTAAAAACACTGAATAAAGCAGTTTTACATTAAACAAATACATGTTTTTATGACATTCTTGTTGCGGAGGCACTGAAAACTACAGTGACCAATACAAAAATACAAATGGCTCTATTTAGAGCAAGTGTTTGGTTCAACGTGGTCTTATTCTGAAGTCATTAAATACCGGCACTTGGGCAGTGACTTCCACCAACCAAAAAAAGCCATCTTGAGTCACACAAACATTCAGACACACTGGTGGCCGATATTACGCAGTAAACATTCACACACTCTCACACACCGATGTAACAGCAATCAGGAGCAATTTGGGGTTCAGTATCTTACTGAAGGATACTCTGGACAACCTGCTCTACCTCTGAGCCCTTGTAAAAACAAAAGTATATTTTGACACAATGTATGTAATAAGCAGAAGCTGACACGACATCCCAGAACATCAACAACAGATGCACCCAGGGTGCCTTGTCAAATGTAGATGTGGGAAGTTCACAACCAAGTGGCAATATGTGATGAGGTCGGAGAGAGAATGCGTTGCCTGGTTTGTCTGTTCTGGGCTACTGTAGAAACATGGCAATCTGATCTGATAAACAAGGCCCACTCACTTATTCTAAGCTAATGAAAATACAACAGATCCTATTTCTAGATCATTTGACACCAAAAAAACTGTTTGTATTATATTTCATTTCTGCCAATATATCTCCCTAATGCCTACACACTGAACCTTTAATGGAAATAAGAAACCTTTTTTTTATTCCTGTTCCTTGAAAGTTGACTTTTTAGAGATATGAAGGGCTCATTGGCATGCTGATGAGATGCCAAAGTGCTGATTGCTTGTTTTTCACGTCTCTTTCCTGTTTCCTGCCCTCAGCAGGGAAACCCGACTGCATGGTATTAAGGCATTAAGTGCCGCCTGGGAAAAAAAGAACAATTTCAGGGTCACAAGTCTCCTTCAAGTTCTTTTTTCCACTCTCAAACAAAAGCTTGATTCTTCTCTGTCTTCACAGCTTTCGGCAAAAGAATAAGTGGGCACATTAAAGCTTTTAAAAGCCCTTTATTCAGTACTGAAGTCTTCAGCCGTTTGTACTGTTTTTAGTTTGGAGTAAGACACGTAGGCTACTCTTCAACATGACAGACTAATACATTAACTCACACAATGACTTCATCATTTTAATTGCCAAGGTCCAAAGTTTGGCATCTAAGCAGTACAAATGTTTGGGCTTTCTATATCAATCCCCCAACAAACACAGAGCTGTCGTTTCCCCTCCGACAGAGGTGAGAAACAGTGTAGTAACAGTTCATTTTTAGACTGATAAAGGCTCTAAAAATGGAGCCGTTACTGAGCTGTTCGTGGTTCCCAGCAGGTGGAGAGTGGAAACTCCTCTAAAAGTGGTTTACAGCTGACGTGGTTTCCACTGTCGGAATCCACCCACACTGAGTATGAGTGTGAGAGAGAGTGAGTAGTAGATTATATGTGACGATATGAGATGGCAGGAATCAAATTGCAAACTGTCTGACTCACTCCAATCATGTACGTCAGTCCACTACTTTGGTCCAGACGGAATCTCAGTCTCAACAGTGACTGGATGGATTGACATTACATTTTCTACATACAACTCCTGGCCAAAGAGGGATTAACAAACTTTTAAGTTAATGTTTTAAGTTTATTTCATTTATATAGCACTTCAGAAAGCAAACAGGTTTGGCACTGAAGTGCTTAACAAACACAGACAAGCACAGAGTCATAAAGGTGCATAGATGAGTTAATCAAGATTAAATTAAAACAAGTTAAGCACAGTCTAAACTCAGGAAATCCGATTAAAAAATTGAAAAACAGTCAAACACATTTAAAAGCCAGAGAATAGAAATTAGTGTTAAGGTGCAGCTCAAAAGCATCGACAGACTCAGCCCGACTAATGACCTCTGGCAGGCTACTCCAGAGCTGAGCAGCCGCTTTTTAAAAAGCTCCATCCCCGCCCTTTCCTTTCCAGGAACGGGGCACAGCCAACATACAATGGTGGCTGAATCTGAGCAATCTGGTTGTGCTGCAGGGGTGGTGATATCCTGACTTTTTCTCTAGCACCACTATGAGGTTTTTTTTTTCAGAATAAAGGCAAGAACCTGAACATTTTGAACATACCTCTGTATTTATACTTAATATTTTGTGTGCATGTGTGTTCACATTGACAGGTAAGGCAAAATACCATGATTACCTGGTGCACTCATGACTTCTTACCCTAAATCACTGCCGAGTTGCTTACACAGTTAAAGAGGCAGGACCACAGACACATGCCAAACTTGTGGAATGTCGGCTGACGACAGCAATGAACACCAAAGTGTTGTACCAATATACATGTTTATTTCTCGCTAGCACTATACAGTTGTCAGATAAAAGGCTTCAGTTTGTGTATTGGGTTAATTCTGTAATAATTTGCTACCGCAAATGATTACACAAATGCTAATGTTAGCTTGGGGGCTAGCTAACAGCAGTACATATTATCATCAGGCACTGATGTTATATGTGTTGAGGTATGAACTGTACAGTCTAGAGGCTTAGTGTTAGTTACACTTGGTATTACGATATGTTACTTTGTCATCTTCACAGTAGAAGATTTTAGTATTAGATTTGTGGTCAGATGCTTGACAAGTTGTGAATTCAGCCACAGACACTCATAATATACCTTGAAAGCATGTTCATTTTGAAATAAATAAATAAATAAATAAATACAGCAGAAGACAAGTGAGTAAAGCAGATTTAATATTAGCCAGCATATATTTTGGCAAATGACAATCGTTTGTCAAATGTTTATAATGCTCTACATGGCTGCAATTCACCAAGCAGAAGAAGAAAAGCTTTCAGATCTTGTGACCATCATTTCCTTTACATATTTAACAGCTGTGTTTGATTTGAGACAGCACTGTGCAAGCAAATAGATAATGTTGGCAGTGCACTTCATGTGAGCGTACTAATAGAGGTATCCGATTTGAGACACAGCAATAGCCAGTGTCTTCCCCAGCCTTTCTCCACCTGTCCACCATATGCCTTCAGACTTTCCCAATACTCCCAGTCACCTTACTCTCTCACTCACCTGCTCACCTGTTTCCACTCTCCCCTTGTCAGCCCTGCAGTATATAACCAGCCCTTGTCTACTCATTTCCTGCTAGATTGTCGCTTATGCCTTTGCATTCCAGCAATGGGAACTTAAAACCTAACCTGTATCTGATCTGATCTGTTCTTTGTTAACTGTCTCCTGTTTTTGGATTTTTGCCTGTTTTCCTGTTTCTGATCTGCTCACCAGTCTCTTTGTTTTATGTGACTGCTTGGGCTGCGTTCCCATTTTCACTTTGTAAGCCTGTTCCTGTTCACTGCCTCTAGTAAATTTCCTTTTATCCTGCCTGCTGGCCTTTTGTGTGTTTGCTTGCATGTGGGTCTTACTCATTGCTGTCTCACCTGCTATGACAAGTGGTACTGGAAGAAAAAGTCATTCAGTTACACTATGAATGTTTGTACAAAATTTTACCGCAGTCAATTAAATGGTTATTTTAGTGTGGACCAAAGTGGTGGGTGGACTGACCGACACACTAACCCTAGAGTTAAATTTAATAAAGGGCATTTATTGAAAAGAAAACGGTTGCTTTGGATCACACGAAACTGAAATTAACCTTGACATGATGAGCCAAAATCTGAGTGGTGTCTACTCATCGCTTCTGGTGGAGTGACTCAGAGAAACATGAAAAAAACAACTGCACGATACAACAAAACGCTCAGCCAGAGTTGGAGCTGAGCGTGGGATTTGACCCAGAGGAAGAGATGATGTGATGGAGAGAGAGAGATGAAATGAACAGAGAAAACGATGGTCTGAGTGGGTTCAGGGTGACGTCACAGCTTGCAGTCAGCTTCTGTGAGAGTGTGTGTGTGTGTGTGTTTTTTAATTTGACATCAAGTGACACACAATAGTGACAAATGTGTGGGTGAGCCTGTGTGAGAGAAAGAAAGTGTGACTGCATGACGTCTGATCCAGAAGTAACACAGCACCACACATGCATACTGTACACACAGTGGAGGTCTTTGTGCTCAGACATTGGCCCAAAACAGCCAACAATTTTTTTTTTTTTTTTTTTACTTTGCTTTATTGGCATGTGTACAGTGAAGAAAGTATTGCAAAAGCAGATTGTAGAGTAGAAGGTTTAAACTGGTATGATAATTCAGACAACACGCATACAATTACATTAATGTATTAAATGCAATATTAAGCTGGGAAAAATGGTCTCAAACAAATCAAACCCATGGTCCATTCTGTCTGTCTGACCCTTCTCTCAGCCACATTCCCACTTCCCCAGGCCTCCAAGGCTCTTAAAGGGATAGTTCACCCCCAAAAAAATTCTGAATTGTATATACTGTAGGTTAGTCCCCTCCTTAGGGTCTCTCAATAATCGTTACAAAATTTGGAAAGTTGGAAAATTTTGGTGGTCTAGTTGCTAAGTTGATGTCATATATACATTAAAGTTTCTGTTCGGCTGATGGTTATAAAGTTAGGTCACTCAATTGTTTTGTTCACATGTAATTTGTAATACAGTATAAGGTTGTAACTGTTAGTTGCTCTCCATGTAGAGTGACTTATTACTATGAAATGTTCTTTCTCAGCATTAAGGACACATTTACTAACAAACACAACCTCACGTTGTCTCAATTACGTTTGCAAACTGACTCAGAAACTTCAATCTATCGTTAAAATTTTCAGAACAGGTCGGATTTTCTGCATTTTTTGCATCTGTTGAAAGCCTTTAGAGGGCTGTTTGACCGAGAGGCAGTGAAGAAAATGTGGCTGTGGGACATATTCCCAAAAAGAAAGAGGAATGGGGTGTGTAGTGTCATTTCATAACTCAGACAGCCTACTTTCAACCAGTCAGATAGTAATATTCAGGTAACAATTTCATGGGAAGATGGATTAAAAAAATGCATCCAGAAAGAAAAAACAGACTCAGTGTTTTAAGGCGTTTCGTCAGGTAAAGCCAAATCTTAGTAGTTTTAGGGGATGTAGTGGTGCACCAACAAGGCTGGGACAAAATCTCTTGTAATATAAAACTTAAACTGTCATCAACTTAGTGTTTAAATGCTCTGAAAAACATCTACGTGTTATGTGCTAGGTATCCTGGAGGTCACTACCAATGGCAGGATGTCAAAAAAAGCTCCGCTCTTCATAGCGCCTTTTGATAGAAAACTTTTTCTGGGACCACAGGGAGCCAAGGGAGATGAGTACTATATACAACTTACATTATTTTTGGGTGAACTATTCCTTTAATTGCCATTTCTCTACCTGTCCTCAGACTTTTCCACCTGTCCCAGTCACCTGACCCCCACATCCAGCCACTACTTCCAACCCTTTTCCCGTCCACATGCTCACCTGTTCCCCATTACCCTCATTAGTCTCACTGTATATAAACCTCACTTCCAACCATACTTTTCCAGATCATCTAGTGTGCATCCATCATTTGTTCCTCTGAGCCATTACATGTTTTAATATCATGAATGAACTAAATGAAATATCAGGAGCTCCTCCCTGCTGGTTGACTTTCAGCACACTTCACACAACTCATGTCCTGATTGCTGAGAGGACTCTTCAGCCCATCTGCCACTCTTCATCTGTATCTGCACTTCATGAAACTGGAGGATGTAATCATGAAATCAGCGAGCAATCACCTGCATCCTCCTCACCTGTTCGCTCTTGATGATTCGTCCTCTGAACACAGGACAGCAGGAGGTCATCACAACATACAGACAAACTACACTGGATACAGGCTCTGAACATGTACTTGTGGGGTTTTTTTTGTTTGTTTTTGTTTTTTGCGTGGGTGAAAACATGTGTGTAGGCATGTGTGTATTTATGGTAATCTCATATCATTTAAATCTGTACTGTCTTTGAGTTGCCGTGGTAACACAGGCGACAATAAAGCATGGAAGGGGAGATGTTTACACACATGGACACTGCTTGTTTGGGACAACAAAGGCTGTGTTTTCTGCGGACATAATGGCACTCCAAATTCTAATACATTATTCACTGCCTCTTGGTCCCTCACAGAGCTCAGCACTTTAGCATGAAGTTGGTTTTATCATACCTCTTTTGTTTTATTCTGCGCACTTAGTGCAGCTCTTTCATTGTCTTTAGTTGTTGTTGTTGTTTTTGCAGTGTTTTAACCATGTTAATTTTGATTTTATGCTGCCCTGCTGCAAAATAAATTTCCTATAGTAGGACAGTAAAAATCTGCATGAATGAACTTTTCTATTTCATTTGATCGGCCTTTACCGTTTCCTGTGCATTACTTTTTCTCTTGAGATTTGAAATTGGTAAACTGTGAAATCATTGCTTAGCAATGTAACTCTAAGAGTTTAGAGGATGATGTTTTTTCAGCCTTACCAAAACCAAAAAAATAGGAGCAGAAGTGTAAGAAATTGATTAAATTGTGTTTTTATCTGCTTTAACATAAGCTGCTCATGTGAGCAAGCCTCATGACAGTAGTTACAGTACTAACCTGGCATTATGTTAGAGGCCCTTATATCATTAGCTACCTACAGGGAACACTTAATGGTCACAGTATAACACCAAGTCAGTTAAACTGAATAATCAGTTCCACCTGCTTTGGTGCAAATGAAAGTGAGAAAAGATGCAATGGAGAGGCAAAAGCAAGACAACTCCCAAAAAGGGGAATGGTTTTACATGTGGTGGCAACAGACAGTAGCTCTCTCCTTATACTTCCTGACTGATTCTCCTCTAGTTTTGTGTTCTGCTAGTGTCCTTGTCACTTCTGGTAGCATGTAGTGGTATCTGCAGCCCAATCAGGTTGCACAGGTAGTCCAGATCCTCCAGGATGGCACATCCCTACGTGCAGTTGCAAGGTTAGCTGTGTCTCCCAGCACAGTCTCATGAGCACGGAGGAGATATCAGAAAACTGACCATTACACAAGGAGAGCTGGACAGAGCTGTAGAAGGGCATCAAACCAGCAGCAGGACCAGTATCTGCTCCTTTGTGCAAGGAGGAGCAGGAAAAGCTCTGCCAGAGCTCTGCAAAATGACCTCCAGCAGGCTACTGGTGTGTATGTTTCTGACCACACTCAGAACAGACTCTATGAGGGTGTCATGAGGACCTGACATCCTCTCATGGGAGCTGTGCTCAAAGCCCAGCACTGTGCAGCTCAATTGGTATTCACCAGAGAACACCAGAATTGGCAGGTCCACCATTGGCGCCCCGTTCCTTTTACAGATATGTGAATGTGATAACATGGCCAGTCTGGTGGTGGGACAGTGATGGTCTGGGGAGGAATATCCTTGGAGGTTCACACAGACCTTCATGTCATAGCCAACGGTTCCCTGACTGCTGGTAGGTACCAAAATGAAACTTAATCAAACACCAGCAAGAGCTAAATAATGTAACGTTTTTTTTAGGCTTAAAAACATGTTTTGTTTTGTCATAAGCCAAAAGGACCAGGGTCAGAAAACTGTAAGTGTATATTTAGATTACTGTAAAATCAAGATTGTTTTGGACTAAAATCACAAAATATTCCACGCTGAAGCAGTGAAACCTAATTATCAGAATAAATGTTGGCTTTGAACCTTTAGATTTCAATAACGCTGTGGTTTAAGATTGTTGTGTTTAGCACAAAATCCACTTGGTTATGGCTAGAAAAAGATCATGTTTGGGCTTAGTTAAATACCCAGTTTTGTGCCACAATACGACTGGAAATGCTGCTGACGGCTCACTTAAAAAACAACCGGTTTTGTTGTTAGTCTTGAACAGTGGTCTGCAGCTTGGCATCTATCTCCCCTAGGGCCTAAACAATCCACCACCCCCTCTCCATCCAGATGACAAAGTCAGTCTACATCACTCGAGAAATGATAGTATGATATATATGCACAGAAATATGCACAAATGCACTGATCCTGGGTTTGGAAAAGCATACAATGACAACATTTTCTAGTGGCAACTGGGTTGAGTGGTGTTAAAAGCCTTGAGTAGTTTTGGCTGTGAATTTAGACAGCTTTTCAGTGTTGGCACAGGCGCTCGCAGTGGCATACTAACCGTGACATTTTGTTGTTTGGAAAGGATGATAAAAGGTGTGAAGAAGAAGATGAGTAGTTTAGAAAGAAAAGAAGACTGTTAAATGGGTAGATCAAGGAAAAGAGGATAAAAATAGGCTAATAACAGAAAAGGGAGAAGAACAAAGAAAGGGATTAAATACACGAGAAAGACTTGTACATGAAAGCAGCAGAATCTTGGACCAGCACAAAGGCACAGATGAGCTCTCACACTGAAATAAAATTGACTCAATTCCTCCTGTTTTTATAATTTCAATTCACACTTTCACAAATCTGCACACAGTTAATGCAGAGGGACACAGAGTCTTGCCTGCTTTCTATTAAATCAGCTAATCACAGCTAATTTCATTCACCTGCTCTGAGTCTGTGCTCTATTAAATGGTGAAATGAAAGCCAGCAGCGGGACTCCTTGACCCAACTAGAAACCCACCGCTGCAACAAAAATGATCCACAGTCATTATTTCCAAAGGACAAGATGTGTATTTTTTGATTAGTTGTGCTGTTTGGCAGAGATCAGTGTGTTTTGTAGTGCAGTATGAATGTCACATGTATGAATCATGAGGTGGAGGTGGCTGCTAATTAACGCTGCCTGGGCCTGAATTTATCAAGTGTATCAGAATGGGAAATCAGTCCGAACTGGCCAGAAATGTAAGTGTTTCTTTTATGATCCTAATTTTAAAACCAAGAGTAAAACATTTTATTAACTTTTTAAATAAGGAAAAGGCAACACTCTCTGTTGTTATTTAGGAGAGGAGA
>JAPZEB010041801.1:0-11158 GCA_029783705.1 Chaetodon striatus
AAGTACATGTGGGTACACACAACATGACATATTATTTTTAAATATTGGATCATTAATTGCCAAGTGGCACCAAAAAAATGTAGTGGAAGTGTCCCTCCGTTACCACGTGATCTTCCCCATGACTAAAAAACTTGGAGATGATAGCCATATACTCTTTATGATGTTTCAGTTATGCATACAATTTGATCAATATTTGATTAAAGTAGCCTCAAGATTGAATGAATAAATTAAGAAAAAAATGTTTTGTTTTCATGATTTGGATGAGGGCCCCACTTTTAAAAAATGTTATCCCCCTGCTTATATTTCCTAATGGCTGGCCTGAGTCTTTGTTAGCTTAAATCATGATCTTATCTTGAGATTTCATCAGATAGTTATAATTATCAAAGCATCTGGATTCTGGATCATTTCTTTAACACTCAAAGAAATTATTTGGGCTATCGTTCGAGTTAATGTCTTTCAATTACATATAAAACTTCCATATAACTGAGTCACATAATTCTAACATAAACCAAATAATTACAATTTATTTGATTAAATTATATAAAACTGAGATGAATACACTGAGAATTTATATAACTACAGCTCATAAAATTAACCTAATTTCCTTTAAGAATGTTTATGTCATTAATACATTTTATGTACTTCAAATATCAATCAACATATTTTAAACATATGATTTATTACCAGTAATTACATTAACTTTATTGTGTAAATTAGGTACATTCTATGAGCTATAGTTACAAAGTCTATTCATATCAGTTTAATTTGATTTAATTACATAAATGCTATTTTTTGGTTCATGAATTTTTTGATTCATGAATTACTTTACTCTATTGGATGGGAATTTTATATGTAATGGAAATATGTAAAACTGGCAAAATAGACCAAATTATTTCTTTCAGTGGAAAAACTGAGTAAGAAGAATGGACACTGAGATAGACCATTACTGAGTTTGTCAATATACCTTTTCCTCTTTGGTAGACATAGGGTGCCAAAATAATCCTTTGACATGCTGAAATTTTTTTTCTTAGCTAGCTGCCAGCATTTTGTTAGTGTTTCAATCCTTGCTTGCACCATTCGTTTTCCTCTTTGGTACGCATGGATTTCAGCATTGGATGGATTGCCATGAAATTTGGTACACATATTCACGGATCCCAGACGATGAATAGGCTGTGTGCACAAGTACAGTGCTGTACATCTTGTTTTTCCAGAGGGTGATATACTGGTTTCCTTCCCGTCTCAGTCAGACCTGCTCAATGCAAACAACTGCTGCATGTAAAGCAAACCAAAAAAGTACAACGTATGTGTGTCTTACAAATTTCTAAGAACTGTGGGTGAATCTAATTATCATTGCTGTATGCCACTTTCCTCAGCATTGGGTTGATACAACAGCGATTTGGGCTTCAATTTGACGGCTGCATAGTTAGTGTGCTGGGTCACCGTGGGAGCCGGTTCTCCTGATTTTGGTCATCCACAGCACACAAAGGCTGGTGAAAGTGATGGATGCCTAAATTGCTGTTGTACTGAACTGAAGCTGAGCGAAGTGACACACAGCAATGATCATTAGATCCACCCACAGTTCTCAGAAACTTGTAAGACTCACATATGTTGTACTTGTTTGGTTTACTTGCAGCATTTATTGTTGTTATTTATGTTGAGTAGCTCTGACTGAGATGGGAAGGAAAGTGGAAACTAGTATGGCGTCCTCTGGAGAAACTGCATGTGTGTCCTTGTACTTGAAAATTACCTGAAAAACTTTCCCATCAACCTCAGCTGCACTTTGTGTTACTGCAAATTAGTAAATATTAACATGCTAAACTAAGCTGGTGAAGATGGTGAAGTGTCGGTGAAGGTTCTCTAAGATGGTGAAAATCGTTAACATCAACATTCTAAAATTAATGCAATGAACTGTCATTGCAAGCATGTTAGCATTCTGACATTAGCATTAAGCTCATTGCACAACTGTGCCAAAGTGCAGCCTCACAGAGCAGCTAGCATGGCTGCAGAGAAATCATGAATTTTATTTAACATATGGATTGCTTATGCTTGCTAGACTAAGGGTTTTTAGAAATGCAGTGGGTAGAGCCATGGAGGTCAAATAATTATTTATTTTTTTGATATTTGTGACATTTTTTCTTTAATAAAATAAAAATCCTATATTTCATTAATTTCTCTTTATCATGCATAGGAGACTATCCACAGGTCTTTGCAAGACTTGCTATATTTTTGTAACTCTGTCACTTTTTATATAGTGCTCTATAATATGTCCCTCTGGTTTCTTTTAAACAAGTCGCAAACTCTTAGCCTCTCTGCACACAAACATCCAAGCTTTCCACTTCTGACACCTAGCAAGTTGATGTGCACTTTCAATTAATTCGTTTGTGGGTCAATTCACCCTCTGGCAGATCGCTACTATTGGTAAAATTGCATGTAAATGCTGATAATGCTAAAACTGTAATGTTATTTTTAAAAGGTTTTTTAACAATTATGTAACAATAACTTTTACAGCACTATAATATAGAATAGGCATAATGTATAGTGTAGTATGAGTGTAGCATGTAACAGTATAGTAAAATATTATCATATAAACAAGAATATATAAAAGAAAAAAAAAATCATTAAAAAGACCGACAGAGAGACAGTTGAGAGGCAGGGTAGTCTGAGTCCTGGGTGTGCCAGATGCTTTGTGGAAATTAGGTGTGAGTGTGTTTGTGGCAGGGGGGGCACAGCTGGCAGGTCAGACTGATGTCACAGACTGTGGTCTTTCTCACTAAGTGCTGTTGTACAGTCTGACAGCAGTGTGTACAAATGAGTGCCTGAGGCGCTCTGTTTCGATCTGGGTGGGGGGATCTGGAGGCTGAATGGGCTGCCCATCTGCCATTGTAGAGAAGGTGAGAGAGGTTATCTAAGATGAACTAGTCCTTCATCTTCCTCTCTGCCGCTGACACCAGATTGTCAAGTTCCAGACCAAGCGCAGAGCTGGCCTTTCTTACCAGCTTGTTGTGTCTGCTGGCCTCACCAGCCTTGATGTCACCACCCCAATGCAGCACAGCAAAGAACAGAGCACTGGCTACAACAGACTGATAGAAGGTCTGCAGGAGCCTACTGAACACACCCACACCCTTTTTACACAGATATCACACAATAGGACAACTACCAAGTCCCATCTCTATGCCACCTTTGTGACATGTAACACAACAGCGTTGGCCTCTAGTGTGACATATATGCTTCAGCAGCACTTGGTAAATAATAACAATGGCATAACATGGCAATACCATCCCTGTTATATGGCTGCTGATATCGTCCTCTGTTTGGAGGGTAAGGAGCTCTCGGACTTCAATGTTTTTCCAATTTATGGACATTTTTGACCACTGTTCTTCTTCAAATTAGCTGCTAACAGCTAGTTTTTAAATCTCCTGCTGTGGGTCACACGCAAAACACGTCGTCAAACCTGTACCACCCATAATCCCATCCTGCCTGCTGTCCTGTTTATACAAACCTTGTTTCAGCACTGTTACTACCTCCAAAGCCGGCTTAAAGGTGAGACAACTCTATGCCTCCATTCTGCAATTGTACCTTACAGAACAGCGAGGTGGCACGATGGCTTGAAATTCCCTCAGGAAGAACTGTGGGTCTATTCCTTCCAGAGGTGGGCGTTTTTATTCATTTGAACCCCAAGACACATGTATGGGTATGGGTCCTCTTAGCTTTCTCTGGCTTCTCTGGTAGATCACCACCAGTTTTTGGATGTTCAGGTAATTGTAGTTGCACCATGTGACTCAGCTCTCCTAGTCTTCTGTGCTCCTCCTTGTCTTTGTCGATGCTTCCAACAATAGAGGAGTCTCTGAGAACTCTTAAAGGTGGCAGGAACTAGAGTTAAAGCATAAGAGGAATGGTGCCAGTACAGTTCTTTGAGGTTCATCATTGTTAACACAACCTTAAAGGCACTACCATCCACTCTGACATACTGTGGCCAGCCAGTGAGGTTGTCCATCATTTATGGGTACGGTTGCTTTGCCAGAAGTTTCTTCCTTAGAAAGTAGGGTTGGATGGTGTTTTGAAACACTGTAGAAGTCAAAGAACATGGCTCTCACACTGCTTCTCTGGTTCACTAGGTGTGATAGGTACAGCAGGAAGATGATGGCATCCTCCACTCCACTGTGTGGTTGGTATGCAAACTGTCAAGCTGTTGTCATGCAGTGTTTGTACTTATATCTACGAAAAGTAATGCATATATAGCATGTAATCACGAACCAAAAATTTGTGTGTAACCCATGTTTTGCTAACACACACATGTAGTTGGGTTTAGGCAACAAAAGCACGTGGTTGGGTTGTAAATAAACGGTTTGGCTTTACAGTCACAAGGGAGGCAAACTCCAGCCTCTCGGGTGAAACTCGGTGGTTGCTGGACCCATCCACTTTTGACCCCTTAACTCACATTGTCTGGCGCATATCAGGCTGATGTGAAAGGATGGCTTTTCTCATCAGTGTCTGATGCCAGAAGTCACTGCTCAAGTACCGTTATTCGATGACTTTGGAGTGAGACCCTGTTGGATGCCAGCACGCTGTGCTGTCTAAAATCCCACACTGGAGCCGCATCATGCTGCCATCATCCAGTTCTGTGTAAAAGTGTAAAGGCAGCATGAAGAGGAGACTTTGTAGCAGATCTACAGCATGATCTCTGTGTAAAAAGTCTGAGATTCAAGGTCCGTCTATACTACAGCACTGGGATGTCTGAAGTCCTGTGATGACTGTGTGGGTGACATCACTTGCAATCGCTGCCACAGAATAAGTCTTTCTCTGACCTTCACACTGGTTTTCCTACTGCAGCAACAGTATCTCCAAATCTCCTCTGGTATGTGTGCTGAAGGAAGTCCAGCTCCACATTGGTAATCCAGTAGCTTGTCACGGATGTAACAAACCATAATGTCCAGGCAACTGCAACTGCAAAGGTTGCAGTAGTGCAAGCCATCGTACATAAAGTTCTTGTGATTCACAAGAGTGTGAAGTTGAAAAAAGTCCAAAAACAAGAAATAATAGCAAGAAACCTACTCCATCTCACTCACATAATCATTTTTACCCTTTTAAAATGGTGTCTGAAGCAGTAGGGTAGACTTGCAGCAGTTATTAATTTAAATGCACAAGCACATATTCATTTCTGGCAGATAATCAAATGCTACTTCAAAATCCCAGTTGCTTTAAAATGTCCATTCTTAAAGGCACTCCACTCTGTATAGTTCTGCCAAAGAAATAGTCAAACTGCCAGTTTGTTGGCTATGTTTCCATTCCTGCATGGGATTAGTTTTACAGTTGAAATTGGAGTAATGTAATTGTTACTGGGACATGTCTCTCCTGACCAAATCTGCCATGTAAGTAATTATTACTGTAGCAAAAATCCCCACTCCTTTGACTAACTGCAAATGGTCAGTAAAAATAACCCCAGGTAGAATTAGTTCCATCTGAATTGACATCCTGGAGATATGTCGGCATAATTCTGCAGGGGCCTGTGCGGCTTCACAAACCATGTCATTGTGGATCCTCTGCTTAAATTGCACTTGAAAGAGGCTGAACTGAATCAGCCACAGACTCTAAAGTGTGACCCAGTTGTGAGTTTGCTCCCGCGGCCATGCTGCATTCATATATTAGAAGTCAGCTGCAGGAGGAATGTATGATGCATGGACCATTCTTGATGTGATGACAACACGTAAAAGTCGATTCATAGTCTCATCTTGGTAGTTTTTGAGACAGGTTATATTAGCATTGCCCAAACAGCCCCGCCCAAAGAGAATTTTAGATTACCCAAACCTATTGACTTCCCATTGCTCCACATGGCTACAACAGACTGATAGAGGGTCTGCAGGTCTTACTGGGGTTATCTCATCTTGTGCTTGACGATTATGCATTTCTGACAGAACGTCAGCCTAAAAAGCACAGTAGGAAATGTGAAGAACATTTATCAAGTAAGAACGATCTAATGAAGAAGTACAATCAAGTTGCATTATGGGCAGAGTAGGTTCGATTGTTTATGGAACCTTTTACCATACCAGGCACAATAAGGAAGAATGTCTCTGACTGTTGATTTTATGCCTCCATGTCGTAGCCACAGACATTATGTTTTCAGGTTGACCTTCTGTCCTTCCATCTGTCCATCTGCCTGTTCACCCATCCACCCGTCCACTTGTCCTTGCCATTCAAGAACAACTTAAGGGAATTTCTTAAAATTTAGTACAGATGTCCCCTAGGACTCAGTGATGAACTACTTAGATTTTGATGGTCAAAGGTCAAGGTCACTGTGACATCATAATGTTCAGCAAAAAACAGTTTTTTGCCCATCAGTCAGCGTCATCTCAGGAACAGAAGGGGAGACATTTGATCAGACACTGAATTGGTGACACTAGTCTCGGTCGTCCACTTTGAAACTGTGCTGATTTTTTAGATCTTCTGTGCTGTTGGGGGGAAGATGTGTGTGAAGCATCCATGCTTTCACAGACATTGATGCAAATTTAAGATTATTATTTAAGAGAAACTTGCCTGGTGCACAGGGCTGTAATTCAAGTTTTAAACTGTTTCTCTTGAGTTCCCCAACTTTACCAAAGTAACACTGGTGGAATACCTCTTAAAACCCTGAAAGGACTGTTTGGTAGCCAGTGCACACAGATGCTTCCTAGAGTAGTTTGCTATATAGTCTCCACTGAGAGCAACTGAAATTCACCACAAAGGTAACACCACTTTAATCAGAATCATGACTCAGTCAAGTGAAAACATACAGACATCCCACTCACCTTCCTATAATCAGTACAATGATCTCTTTAAAACTCTTAACAGTGATGGGATCTCCAGTGTCCACCAAGGATAGATGTCCATATCTCTTTAGGAACCAGAGAAAAAAAAGTGGAATGACTAAGGTTAATAACTCAAGTACTGTACTAAAGTACATATTCAAAGTACCTGTACTTGAGTATTTCCATTTGATGTCAGCTAACTCTATACTATTACTCCACTACATTTCAGAGGTAAATATTTTACTTTTTTCTCCATCACATTTGTCTTACATTTGTATGATGCATTGCTGTAGATTAAACCACCCAACAGTTTGGAAAGTAGTTAAATTAGCACAACGTTTAACATCTTCAGCAGTAAAATGTAACATACGCATGCAGCAGTAGTATTAATCCAAAAACATCATCTATAATAGTAAATCACTGACAGGGACCAATATGTATCGGATTCTCAACTTTACTTTTACTTTTGTGGTATTAGTGCTTTTACTTTAGTAAAGGATCTGAATTTTTCTTCCACCACTGGAAAAAGAGGTGCTCTTTATAACTTCAGACTCTATCTAACTTGTCATCAAATCAAGTTCAACAGAGTCAGGTTCATCCTCAATAACTTTCCATTAGTTTTCACCAGTGTGGGATACAACTTCACTGATGTTTCATGGGTGTTGCTTTTACCTCATGACCAGATGTTGATGCATGACTTGACACAGACTAGAGAGCTGAAGTTAGGGTCTTTGTTAAAAGTTCATGCAAATGGACCAAGGGAGCATTTCAGATTTTTGTCAATAGCTTTCTCGTATTCATCCATTATCTATCCATCACTTGTAACCACTTACCCTTTACAGAGTTACAGGGGGCTGGAGCTAATCCCAGCTGACACTGGAGGTGGGATACACCCTGAACAGGTCACCAGACAATCACATAGAGAGAGACAACCACCACATACACAGGCAATTAACCTAACCTGCGTGTCTTTGGACTGTTGGAGGAAGCCAGAGAAAACCTTCTCTGACATGGGGTACCATGCAAACTCAACACAGAAGGGCCCGAATTAGCCAGCAGGTTAGAAACAAGAACCCTCCTGCTGTGAAATGACAGCGCTTGTATACATATATTATGGCAGGTGTGAGCGCATTTGGATATAAACAGGAGGCTGATTGACCGGTAAGGTCATTGGGTGATTGCAAACTTCTAGACTGCATCAGGCTGTCTATATAAGGAGCCAAACAGACCTGCTGATGCAAGTGTGACACCTTAGATTCTTTGATTACAGACACAACCTCATTAACAGTATATACACACACATACTGTGCACACTGTTAACCTTTCCTGCTTCAGCGACTATTGCCCCTGCTGCACCCACCAGGCAGAACTTAAGTTGAACAGCCATAGTCTTTTTGGACCAGTAATTAGCTTTAGCACAACTCTCAAACCGGTGCATGAACACTTTCAATGGGGTGGTGCCGTCATACTGACCAGGACGTAAGGTGGAGACTCTCTCCCTGTGATCATAGTCATCCTCACTCTCAGACGAAGGCTGACATTATGTAGGACTGGGCTGGTATGCATGTGACTTGGGCCGCTCACATTTGGTGGAGGAGTGCTTTAACTGCACAGTTTAAGTATTGCCCTGCTCGAATGAATGTCCATATTTAGTGTCTTTGGGTGAACAGCAGCAAGGGGTGTGCAGCTGTGAGTACGTTGGGATTGAAGAGTGACAGGGGACTGGTGTACTCTGAACAAAACTCCCTGGGTGGGCTGAGGCAAAGGGGTTTGCACTAGGTGTTGCAGTGGCCGCAGCTGATGGCAAAACTGCGCTGTATAGCTGTAATTGCTGGACATGGGCATGGTGATCTTGCGCCTGGGGGCATGAGTCTTTGCTTCTTATGTCTGTCCCACAGTCTAGGAAGCAGTAACTTTCCCCGTCAGCATCAACAAAGGGATTAGTGCTCGCTAACTTTAGCTGAGCTGGCACATAGGATGTCTCACTCGGTTGCTGCTTCACTTTAACAGTCTCACTTTCACATAGAAAGGGGTTATAATGTCCATTACTTCCATTTCTTTCACTTACCGCAGTAGTGATAGTGATTTTGGTGTCACACACCTAACGCCAAAAGTCACTTTTTGTAGTGGTATGATATGTGGATGGGCGGCATGAGTTTGTAATGCCTCTGGACAGAACCTGTTGCGGTGTCCCTATAGAGCTGGCTGGAGGGGTAGGGGATGGGACAAAAAAACCCAGGACTTTCACTCGGGACAGTGGATAACAAACGATTACAGAAACATTCATGACATACATTCAGCAAGGTTTGGAAGTGCAAGGTGTGTCCCCCAGACAAGCATGACACTGGATAACCCAAGCCGAAAGGAAGTTGTTCAGCTGACTCCCCTTCTTACAACCAAACACACCACAAAGATTGGCTCCTGGAACATCCGCACAATGTATCAAGCCAGTATAGCATCCCAGATAGCAGCTGAAATGAAACAGTACAACCTTTCCACTCAGTGAAACAACATGGACTCAAGCAGGAAAAACACAACTTTCAAGTGGAGAAACAATAATATATTCGGGTTGCAACCAAGACAACGCCCCACACACAGAAGGGGTAGGAATCATGAGAAGAAGAGAAGCAGCCAGGTCCCTCATGGAATGGGAGGCAGTTAATGCTCGGATCATCACAGCAAGGTTGTTCAGCAAACCAAAAAAGGTCACCATAATTCAATGGTACGCACCAACAAATGAGGCAGAACAGCAAACAAAAGACAACTTCTACAACATCTTACAGCAAGTCATCGATAAACAGAGGAAAAAAGACATCAACTTACTGACAGGAATTATAAATACCAAGATAGGTCAAGACAACACAGGTAAAGAACAAGTAATGGGAAGACATGGTCTGGGAGAAATGAATGACAACAGTGAACAATGCACCGATTTCTGCGCATTCCACAACTTAGTCATAGGAGGAAGTGTCTTCCCACACAAAAGAGTACACAAAGTCACATGGGTTTCCCCAGACCACAGAACTAAAAATCAGATTGACCACATAAGCATCAGCTAGAAATTCAGGAGATCTCTCCAAGACGTCAGGGTAAAGAGAGGAGCTGATGCAGGAACAGATCACCACCTCTTAATAGGAACACTCCGCCTAAAACTCAAGAAATTCACAAACACAGCAACAAAAATCAGCACAAGACACAATGTTAGCCTTCTCCAAGACCAGAACACCAGAGAGCAATTCCAAATCAGCCTATCTAACCATTTCATCTCCTTGGTCCAACTAGAAGAACAAAATCAAACCATGGACCAAAAATGGCAAAACAGGAAGAGGGCATGGAAAGAGGTATGCAAGGACATATGCAGGAAGAAGACAAGACAACACAAAGAGTGGATATCAGGAAAAACATTACAGAAAATACAGACACGCAAACAGGTCAAGAACAGTCTCAACAACAGCCGTACCAGAACAGTGAAAGCAAAAGCACAACAGGAATACACCACAGCAGACGAACAAGTAAAAAAGAGCATTAGGAAAGACAAAAAACAATTCATCAACAACCTAGCATCACAAGCAGAAGAAGCAGCAGCTCAACACAGTATGAAAGAACTATACAACACCACACAGAAACTGGTAGTCCCAGACATATCAATACTAGACAAAGAGGGAACAATGCTCACAAAACAAGAAGACTAGATGAAGTGATGGGCTGAACATTTCAAGAACTTACTGAACAGACCCAAACCATCAGAACCAGCCAATACCCCCCCGTCTGTACACCCCCCACAGGTCAATACAAACAAGCCCAATAAACAAGAAATAAAAAAGGCTATTCAAAAACTCAAAAACAACAAGGTACCAGGCCCAGATGGAATACCTCCAGAAGCCATTAAAGCAGACCAAGAAACTGCAACGGTAATGCTCCACCAACTCTTTAGCCACATCTGGGAAGAAGAAAAGGTGCCCAGCGAATGGACAGAAGGGTATCTGGTGAAATTCCCTAAAAAAGGCAAGCTTCAAGACTGCAATAACTACAGAGGCATCATGCTTTCATGCTTTCATCTGTGCCAGAATAAATACTATGCTGGATAATCCTGAAAAGACGCTCAGAGACCAGCAGCCAGGTTTTCGCCAGGATCGATCATGCACTGACCACATTGCCACACTTCGCATTATTGTAGAACAGAGCCTGGAGTGGAACACATCTCTAAACCTCACAGTCATCGACTTCCATAAAGAATTTGACAGTCTAGACAGAAATGTTATGTGGAAACTTGTGGTACATTACTGTATTCCAAATAAGTTAATAACCATCATACAACAGTTTAACCTACAATCATCCTGCAGAGTCATACACAACGGCCATCACACAGCTTCACT
>JAPZEB010041839.1:0-11155 GCA_029783705.1 Chaetodon striatus
TTTTGTGTTCTTCTTTGTTTTTTCCTCCTTGAGAGCGTTTTCTGTTGTTGAAACCTTTGTGATTAAATATCTATTTTCGTTTCCTGGAGGCGTGCATTTGAGTCCTTTCGAGCCGAGGTTCTTACACTCTGTCAAAAATTGACATTTTCCATTCCAGTTTTTAAGCCACATTTTAAAACACACTTTTTAGATTCTGGTGGTTTTATCAACACATTTTTAGAGTTTTCAATTTTAACCATCTGACCTGTGGATCAGGTAAAATGTTTGCTACTGGACTTCCTCGTTGGCTTCTAACCTAGCTTAGCTAGGTTTGTTTTAAGCCTGGTTGCTAGGCTAAGCCCTGTCATTGTAAGAAGGATTTTAAGTGCTTTTACCACTGTATTTTACTCACCGATCACCATTGCCCTCTCCATCTTTTGCACTATTCCGGAGCTACTGAGAAAATACTGTGGAGATAGTGTGGACACCTCAGCTCGGCTGTCAGCACCAGCTAGTAACTAAACGGAGCTAGCAAAGTGGCTAGCGGGCTAACCTCCCAGTGTTGCTGCTGGCTGGCTATCTGAGAGCAGATACATTCGCAGCGGGCCCTTCCTGCGCCCTGTGTGGTAGTTTCTCCTTCCTTCTCTGAGTTGGAAACTGGCCTTTTCACTGCTGTGGGCACCTGTCCGGAGCTCAGGCAAGTTAAGTATTCTCCCCAAAGTCATCTCACACTGCAGCCGACAGACCTGTGCTGCATTTTGTCTTTCTTTTCTGGGGTTTGCTGCCTGTGGTTCTCCTTCTGTTATAGCTCCACTGATGGCCCCGTCAGCTGAGATCGCCAACCACCTGGCCTCACCTTGTTCACCCTCTTGGACATCTGTAGTTAAGGGTCCCAAAAGACTCTCTCTCCCCCTCTACGACCCAGCCAGTGTTGTCAATAACTTTTTCTCCCCTCTGGCTGAGCCTGTTCTCTCGTCACTGCCCCCCATCAGGTGTAAACATCCTCATCTGTCGTCCCCTCAGTTGGAGCCCTCTGTGCCAGCACCGGTGTCTATTCCTCTACTGCAGCTGCCTGCTGCTGTCTTGCTGCCTCCGGCAGCACATTCACCTGACCAGGTGGTCAATCACCCAGCTCACCTGCGCTCAGCTACCTCGTTAACGATGGGCTGCAGACCAAAGCTCGCAATCTACACTGACAACCTGAAAACTAAGTTTTAGTTGTAGGAGACTCTAATGTTCAATGTGTTAGGCTTCGTTGGGCAATTGCCTCTCAGGAGCCAAAACAGCTGACCTAATTGAATTGATCCCAGCTCTCCTCGACATCCATCCTTCTGTCCATACAATCATTTCTCACTCAGGATGAATGATGTCATGTCCAGGCAATCTACGAAACTGCATTTCGAACTTGGGTCTCCGGCCACCACAGTTGAGAGCTTGGGCAGGACCTGTGTCCTGTCTGGTCCTACTCCCACTATGACAAAGAGCTCCGAACGTTTTTTCCGTCTTTTTGCTCACCTGGATGGAAAACTTCACCACTGCCACTGGTCTTGGTTTTATTAATAATTTTGATTCCTTCTGGTCGAAGAGGAACATGTTTAGATATGACAGACTGCATCTTAACAGCAAAGGAACGGAAACACTGACTCATAAATTCATCAACTTCATTGCTTTTAGCCTTGCTGTATCCCTTTCCACCAGCTCCCCCTCAGACTGACTATGCCACCTGTTTACAGTATACACAGTCTGTCATACACTCACAGCCTCAGCATACTGTCTCCCATGAGAGCTCCCCCTATAGGTCCCTGCCTGAATTTAACACGTTTCCCATAGAAACCATTAATACAGACAGATGCTCTCAAACAAAGTCAAGAACTGTTAAATCTGTTCATCTATCAAATCTACTATCCATTCATTGTCTACCACAATCAAAACCTGCCCCATTAAACCAAACACATTATACTTTGAGTGCACTTAATCTAGTCTTGTTAAATATCAGATCCCTGCCAGGTAAAACATTTTTAATCAGTGATTTTATTATTAAACTTTTTTTTTAAACTACTTTTTTTTTTTGTTTTTAACGAAAATCTGACGTAACTTAGACAAGAGCACGGCTGCTCTAATCGAATCAGCCCCTCCTAATTTTAACTTTATATCTAAAACCAGAGCACGCAAAAAAGAAGGTGGCATTGCCATTTTATTTAATTATTTCCTCAAATTTTAGAGGATCTCTTATGGAGACTTTACTTCATTTAAGTATGTAGCTCTTCAGCTAAGTTTCCCTTCCCAAGTTGTGTTTTTAAATGTAAATGTAATAGACCACCAAATATAACTCACAATTTTTCGATGATTTTACTGAACTTTTCTCTATGGCCTACATTGATTTTAATTGTGTAGTTATTGTCGGTGACATGAACATTCATATTGACAACCCCCAGGACAGAGGGACTAAAAAGCTGTGCTGCATCCTGGAAAACTTTGGTCAGTACTCAACTTCAGTAAGTCATGCTAAAAACCACAAACCAAGCCAGAAACCTTGGTGTGATCATGGACTCAGACCTGACTTTAAACAGTCACATCAAGTCAATCACAAAGTCAGCCTACTATCACCTCAAAAATATATCAAGGATTAAAGGACTCCTGTCTCAGCATGACTTGGAAAAACTTGTTCATGCATTTATTTTCAGTAAACTTGACCACTGCAACAGTGTCTTTACAGGTCTTCCCAAAAAATCTTTCAGAGAACTGCAGCTGATTCAGAACGCCACTGCTCGAGTCCTTACTAAGACTAAAAAGGTAGATCGTATCACTCCGGTACTGAGATCTCCACACTGGCTTCCTGTCAGTCAAATAATTGACTTTAAAGTACTAATGCTAGTTTACGAAGCTCTGAATGGTCTAGGGCCAAAATATGTATCTGATATGCCCCCACGTTATGAACCAGCCAGACCTCTCAGGTCATCTGAATTGGGTCAACTTTCTGTCCCCAGAGTCAGAACTAAACATGGTGAAGCGGCATTCAGCGATTATGCTCCGCATACCTGGAATAAATTACCTGAAGACTGTAGATCTGCCCAAACTCTGAATATTTTTAAATCAATAGTACAACCCCAATTCCAAAAAAGTTGTGACTCTGTGTGATATGTAAATATAAACAGAATGCAATGATATGCAAATCCTTTTTGATCTCTATCCACTTGAATACAGTCCAACGACAAGATATTTAATGTTCAAACTCATACTCATTATCTATTTTTGTTAATATACATTTGCTCTGATTTTATTGCCTGCAAAATGTTCCAAAACAGCTGGGATGCTCAGATGTATAGGACCTCGGGACACTAATTGTTGAAGTTTTGAAAGTTAGATTCTCATTTTTGCCTGATATATGACTCCAGTTGTTTAACAGTCCTAAGCCTCAATTACTGCATTATGTGCCTTATAATGCACAACATGTTCAATAGGAGACAAGTCTTGACTACAAGCAGGCCAGTCTAGTGCCTGAACTCTTTTTCTATGTAGCCACAGACGTGCAAGAATGTGTCACATTGTCTTGCTAAAATAACCAAGGATGTTCCTGAAAAAGATGTTGTCTGCATTGCAGCGTATGTTGCTCCAAAATCTGTATGTACCTTTCAGCATTTATGGTGCCTTCACAGATGAACAAGTTACCCATGATGCCATGGGCACTAGCATACCCCCATTCCATCACAGATGCTGGCTTTTTAACTTTGAGCTAGTAACAATCTGGATGGTCCTGGATGATCCTCTTGTGTCATGGCATAACATCCATGATTTTCTAAAACAATTTCAAATGTGGACTCATCAGACCTCCAAACACTTTTCCACTTTGTGTCTGTCCATGTCAGATGAGGTCGGACACAGAGAAGTCTGCAGTGCTTCTGGATGTTTTGGATATATGGCATTCACTTTCCATGAGTCTTAACTTGCATTTGTATATAAAGCAACTAACTGTCTTCACTGACAATGGTGTTTCTGAGTCCATGTAATAATATCCTTTGTACACGCAAGTCAGTTTTTATACAGTGCCCTCTGAGGGGTCAAAGGTCACAGCCAGTCAGTGTTGGTTTTCAGTCTTGCCCCTTACATAGAGAGAATTCTCTGGATTCTCTGAATAGTTTCATGATATTATAGATTATTAAGTTGAAATCCCTGAATTATTTGCAATTGTGTGTTGAGAATAGTTGTTCTCAAACTGTAAGACTGTTTGCCAGCACAGTTTTTTAAAAAGTGAGCATCCTTGCTTGTGAACACCTGAGTGTTTTGAAGATGTCACTTTCATATTTATTAATGATACTATCATTTGTTACCAATAAACCTTTTAAACTGTGGAATGTTCCAACAGGTATTTTTTGAGCATTCAAAATCCACTTTGGTTTAATACACTGATGATTCTACTCTGTACTATTCTGTGCCTACATGTTGTAAACTTAAATCTGTTCTGTCACAAGATCTGAATGCAAAAAGTGGGTTACAGCAAATAGACTTGTTTAAAACATATCAAAAACTGTGAGCACTGTCCTTGGATCACGGCATAGTCTAGCCAGTGAGCCTATGCTTGATCTGCAGATTTCTGGTCAGCCAGTCAAGCAGGTGAGTAAGTTAAAACTTCTAGGACTGTGCATTTGTAACACACTGTCCTGGACTGATCATGTTAGGCAGATAGCTGCTAAGATGAGTAGAAGCATTGCTATAGTCCGGAAATGTGCCATCCACTTACCAGCTACTCTACAGAGACAGGTTGTTCAAACATTAGTATTATGCCATCTTGACTGTTGTTCTGTAATTTGGGCCTCCGCCTCTAAGACTGACCTAAACAAACTTCAAATTGTACAAAACAGGGCTGCAACACTGGCCCTTGATAGCTCCTACAGATCTAATGTTGACCAGATGCATTCTAATCTGAAGTGGCCTGAAGTTCATGATAGGTTATCAATTAGGTCCTTGATATTTATTAAGAATGTAACTTCCACTCATGTTCCTATAGCTCTCTTCAATGAAATTGGTTTCTGCTCTGATGCTTATTCATATGGTACTAGATCTGCAACAGCAGGACGAGTTTAACTACCACACTGTAGAACAAATGCAATGAAGAAAACAGTCTTCTATAGATCCATGTCTTTAGGGAATTCACTCCCTTTGCAAATTCATGCTGTAACTGGAATGAAAGAATTCAAGAGGCTAATCAAATCTTATTTTTATGCATGTTAATTATGAACTCTAATCCTGGTCTCAGACTTGGCACTCACTGTATTGTACAGTATTGTATTTTGGTGTATGCTTACACGCTCTGAGGTGCACAGATGCTTATTTTCTTTATTAATTTACATCTACTGTGTTTTATATCTGTAATCTGATGCCACTGTTACTTTTACTGTATTTGAATGTATAACGTGTGATTGATGATTTATTATTTGTATGTTCTGATTTTAATTGGACCCCAGGAAGACTAGTCTGTTGCTTCTGCGTCAACTAATGGGGATCCACAGTTAAACAATAAACAATAAAAACAATTCAACAACTTTCCCAGTCTTTTTTTGGCCCAACTTTTTTGAAATTTGTTGCCGGCATCAAATTCAGAAATGGTGTACATTTTACAAAAAACAATGAAGTTTATCAGTTTAAACATTAAATATCTTGTCTTTGGGCTGCATTCAATTCAAGGATTTACAATCTTTGCATTCTGTGTTTATTTACATTTTACACAGTGTCCCAACTTTTTTGGAATTAGGGTTGTAAAATAAATTGTACACAAATAAAATAAAATAAAATCCACTTCATGACTGTGAAAACATATAAAAATGTCTTTACCCTGCAAATGAATTGTTTGGCCAGTTTTTGCTTCCTGTATGAAAGATTCAGGAACAAAGACCATGCCTCAGACAGACTCATCCATTTCCTCATCCTTTGACTCTGTTTCCACATCATCCGTGAAAGAAGACAAGTCAGACAAAGAAACTTACCTAAAAAACCATGGACAAAGAACTCTCGTTGAACCCATCTGACAGTGATCACTTCGAGGACAACCAGTTCATATCTGTCGTACCTGAGTCCTCCCCTTCTCCTCACATCCTACCACCTCAGCAGTCGCGATTGCAGTCAACCATCCACGTTCCCCGCTTCCAGCTTCCATCCTCCTTTGCCGTCCAGCAGCTCCAGGGGGACACTCCTCCTCCAAGACGCGCATCTCCTACCCATGCGATCTGAGCGCTCGGATGACAGGCGAAGCCGCCAAGACCGTCACTCGCCTAGCCAACACTCACATTGGCCCTCCACTCCCAACATATCTGAGTGGACAATAGCTCACCTGAAGCATGCCCTAAGCCAGCGAAACATCCCATTCCATCACACCGACAACAATGCAAAACTCTTGAAACTATTCACAGAGTCACAGCAAAGCTCCACTCACTCCCGCCATGCACAACGCACTCCACAGCTGATGATGCCCAGCCTTCAACACCAGCCCCCTCTCAGGGCCAGGTCGTATCAAACCCAGCTCATGCTCTCCCAGTTTCAAGGCTATCTCACCCCTCCCTTTTCCTCCAGCCTTCACGCTATCCCAGCATCCCTTCCTCTTCCCTTCCTTCTACCTTTCCTATTCAACCTTCATCGGCCACTCAAGCTCCTTATTTAATTTCGTTGTACATGTTACGTGTTACAATGACAATAAATGACTGTTCTATTCTATTCTATTCTCCTCCCACCCTGATGTCCACCACCACAGCCCCACAGACCGCTCCTGCATCAATTATCAATGGTGGCACCATTGGCCAAAGCCTTCAGCTTCCCTATACCTCTTCTTTTCCCCCTCGCTTTCACCTCCCCTACCCCCTACCCCCACCACATAACCTATATGTTGCTAACATTGCTCATCCTACTTTAAATGCACCTCCTTTTTTCACAGCTCCACCTACAGCCGATTCCAGCACCTATCCTCCCCCACCTTACAGCTTCACTCTGGCCACTGCACTACCTCTGGTATGCCCAAACATACCCACTCGACCCTACCCGGTATCACTCACGCTCAAACAACAGATTCTTGCCAGTAATTATGTCGACCTTGCCCTTTTGATACATCCATCTGCTTGTAATCCCCATATTCCCAGGGAACTGCAAACCATACTAGGTCCCATTGAGCTCAAGCAATGACTTCCCACCTGCTCCAAAGAACTTACTGCTGTCAAATGTGCCTTCTCGTTCTCCCTGTACACTCTTTTCTATTTACGGGTTTTTGCAGCTCGGCTTTTGCACATCCCAGGTCACAAGAATTCAATTGTTGACTTACTTTCTTGCTTCTCATTACAGAAATTCAGACAATTGGCGCCTCCGACCCTCTTCTGACCCCTGTCCCACCGTATTCAGCCACCATCTTCAACTGAATCCCCAGCTGGAGCATCTAGCAATCACAATGCCATCCTCAACAGCGTCGCCCCTCAAACACTCCGTCTTACCTGACTGGATGGAATTACCTCAAGGCCTTCCATGCCTCCCATAATCTGCCACTCCCCACTCTCGATGTCTTGACTCTTCTAGTTTTGTTTCTTTCGCTCATTCCATCCTCAATATCAAGTCTTCCACCATACAGGTCTACATCAGTGGTATTAACTTCTTAGTTAAAGTGTTCACTGGAGCACCATGCCCAGCACTGTCTCACTCTCACATATGTATGCTACTCAAAGGACTTCGCAAGGCTGAACCTCACCTGACACCAAAACGTTTGCCCCTCACAACAGACCTCCTTGCCCGCTGCATCGCAACACTCCGTTCCGGCTATCTGACCCCTTCCATAGACAAGGTCCTAGAATCAATGTCCCTGCTGGCCTTCTTTGGCTTCCTACGCTGGTCAGAGTTCACCACTTCCTCCCTTAACTTCCAGCCATTGCGACACGCAACCTTGTCGGACATGACAATCCAGTGTACTGACACCCTGGTCTTCCACCTTAAATGCAGCAAAACAAACCAGTCCGGCCTGCCTCAACCCATCTACCTCTTCCGACTAGACTCATACTTGAGTCCATATGAACCAATATGTGACTACATTAACTCGAGACTAGCCAGTCAAGCATCACCACAAGACCCTCTATTCATCACTGAGGCGGATAAAGCCGCCTCCTGCTTCTGGTTCCATCACCATTTCTGCCACATCCTGTCCAGATCAGGAATATTTCCCGAGCTATACTCCAGGCATTCCTCCCGCATCGGTGCCTCCTCAACCGCATCCAAGCAGGGGATCCCCGACCACATCATCAAAATTCTAGGTCGCTGGTCCTCCCTGGCTTACCTTGCATACATCTGTCATGACCTGAAAGACATCAGAAATGCCCACATGCACCTTTCCACCTGAAGTTCTCTCGGGGGCTCTGTACACCAGGAGCCTGCAAGAGACAGTCCTCCCACTCAGAGTCTCAGCCGTACCTGGTTCCATCTGGTCTTACAGCCACCAGCCGACTCCACCAAACCAGTCCTTCCATCCGCACCTAAAACCTGCATCTTCTCCAACCTTCCCCCATCCTATACATCTCTCATTCAATGACATCTCATCCCTCTCCCTCATCCCACATCCCTTTACCCTCATCCCTCCATCCCGCATCACTTACCCTCATCCCCCCCTTCATCCCGCATCCCTTTACTCTCATCCCGCCATCCCTCAAACCCTAACTCCTTCCCCCTTCCCTCCTTACCTGCATCCCTCTTCCAGACCGCTACTCCATTATCCAAGCTCTCCTTAATCCATCATAACCAATAAACTGTTCATATGCAATCTACGTTGCCGTGGTCTTTGTTAGTGAAATGATGATTCGTTGATATGGTTTGCCTATTTCTTCCTTGTATTCTTCTAAAATAAAAGGTTTTTGTGTCCCAGGGATATTGATAACTTCAGATCCATCCGGATACAGAAGGATGAAGGGTCCTTCATCGAAGTCTTTGTTGAAGTCTCTCATTTTTTTCTCAGCCTGATGAAGAAGACTTTGAGCAGTGGTGTCAGGGTATGTTGTTAAGGAAAGGGTTTTCCCATGCTGTGGCTTTATACCACCCTTCTGAGCAATCATTAAGACCTATGCAGTAGGTCATATTGCGATTTCAACAAAATTTCGATTGATTGTTCAGCCCAAATCTTTACTTCAAATTGTTGTAAACAGCAACTTTGGGAGGTACTTCTGGAAAACAAAAAAGTTAATGCTTCATCTGGGCCAAATAGTTGGTACTAAAAAGAATAAGTTAATTTCCACAGTATTCATGATATTCAATTATCAGCAATCAGTTGAAAACTAACAAAAATGTATAATGAAAAACATTCAATGTTTTTTTTTTGTTTTTTTTTGTTTTTTTTCTGAGTGACTTACTACAATACAAAAGCCTATTAGTATGTATATATTTTAAACATAATATATTTAATCTCCAGGATGACTTGATACATGCAAATATATTGGTCACCATTAAACTCACCCTACAACGGGGCTTAGGTTTAGAGGGTTGAGATGATGATGGGATTTCAACAGCTAGTCAGCGCCAGAGTTGAGGGGGAGCAATCTTTCACTCTCACTCTGAGCCAAAACAAAACTTGTTTGCTTACCTGAACTTTCCTTTTTTCCTTGATCTTACCCCCCATTTTTCCAAAGGAAAACTTTTGCCTTTGCTCTGCTTTTTTCTTCTGGTATTCCAGAAAGGTTGTTAATGTTGGGGTTGGATTGGATTGAGGATTCTGTAATACTACAGGGAGTCAAACAAAAAATGTGTTCTTATAAATTCCAAAGCATACATTACAGGTGCATAATGCATGGTTAGACTACACATGGTTTAGAAAATTTTCGAGGCCTGATGGGAGACATGGACACCTCCCTTAAATGACACAACATGAAAGATTGCAACCAATACTAAGTTGTTGGAACATTTGTATGTCAGTGTTTACATTTTTTGGTTTACTATTCAAGGCTTCAAACTAAAAGAAAACCAGGAGAGGACTTTATATGCTGGATTTATGCTACAAAACTATGTTGTATAACAACAGCTCTGAAATGAGAGGACAGCTCAATTGAACATGAAAAATTCCCCCTACTCAGCCTATGCCGCTTCCATTTTTTTCCTCCACTATTCTCTGCTAATCAATTTTTCTGTAGTTTTTCCTTTTCTTCCCTCCTCTGGTCTTTATCTTATATTCTTCCCATTGCTTCCCTTATTTATTAATTTCTCTTTTATTCCTAATCTTTCTGAAGTTTCCCTCTTGGTATCCTTTCTAATTCCAATTTCATGTGTCTCCTTTGCCTTGTTAAAACAGTGAAAAATAAATCTAGGTATAAATAATTTTAGGTATTCAACTAAGGATATGGCTATCAATATAATAACTTTAAATTAACAAGATAGTTTTATGCACGTTTTATGGTTTCACCCACTGAAGTTAACATTTACATGAATGGCAGAAAGTAAAAATGGTCTGTGTCTATAGACATAATCTATGTCCATTTTCTGTGATAAATACATTTAACTCTTCATTTGTCTCTCATAAATGATTAGTCAGCCAATAGTTATCTCATTTCTAGCTTTTGACAGTATTCAGTTTGCTATACAATAAGTTTGCTAAAGCTTTCACATTGACATCCCATATCACAGTTTGCTGGTGAGGGATCAATTGTGAATTACCATTCAAGGCATGTTTGAGATCTGATCTCATTTTTTCCCTTGATTATAAATAACTGACTGGGTGGATATATGTTTAAGGTTATCTAGTTTAGCTAGTAAAGATGTTTTGGTTGAACACGAGATATGTGATAATTAGTGACCGCATTAGTACGTAAGGTAACAAGCTACGCTATAAAGTTGGTCAGTTAGCCTTTGTAAAATAGCAGCTTTAACGTGGACTGACCTTCTTCAACGTCAATAATCTCTTGTAGCCCCTTGCCACAACCAACTGCAAAAGTTCCGCTGTACGCTTTCAACAACCTTTCTGCCACAATGAGGGCAATACATCTTACAGTTTTGTTTTTTTTCCAATTGCTAACACACTAAAATGACATGCATAGCACAGTTATTTAAACTGACACACAGAGAGCAAAACCTCTTCTCAAGTCTCCAAAACTCTAAACCAGTGGCGGTTCTAGCAAGTTTTACCTGGGGTGGCGAAAGGGTGGCATGACATTCTGGCTGGGGGGGCAGAGGTTAT